>CM040395.1:53274121-53519121 GCA_022702515.1 Ilyophis sp. 1 JC-2022 | reverse complement strand
TGGATATAGCCTCACGTAGCCTGACAGTATAAACCTTAATATAAGAACTAAATGGAGATTAGATAGCCATGCTAATATTTTTAATCAGTGTTTATCCATGGACAGTATCACCTCGCCATGCATCACCATGCCGACATACCCCAGACCTGTCTCATGTCCTACGGAGCGGGTAAGGGAACAGGAAGTCATGGGGCTTGTCTAATTGGGGATTGTAAAAACAAGGACAGGTGATTTAAAGTGAACAGGGTAGTCCCCCGCGGTGGCTCATTGTCTCTCGGCCTTGCGGTGCAGCCAGGGGCGTTCAAAACAAACACAGAGCCACATGTCTCATTGGATTCGGTGGTGTCTTTATTGGTATATTCGTCGATCGTTATCTTTTCTCTGAATGGTATGGCGTAATGAGCTGCTAAGGGGGTGACACGTAGGAAAAATTAGCTGAGGGCTAAAGGGTAAGGGAGTGGAACACTGTTCCTCACACCAGATGGATCTCACAGCCCCTGATGTAACAATCTGCAGATCGTACCCCGGAATGTATACATACCCAGTCTCAATTTCGGACAAATTGGTGACGTTCCCACAGTACAATAATGTTATTTTAATTGACAATTTATTTTGTATTCAGTAAGATTGAATTTAACACTGATTTACAGATAGCATTAAAAAAAATCAAAAGTACATCAAAAAAAGCCCCATATGCAGACTACCAAATCAGTGTTCCTTTTGCAATATAAAATGAAGATTTCGAGTTTATATCACTGGCCTTTCTAAAAATAAAAGCACTGGACAAATTTCAATTTGAAAGGGAAAGGGATTTATGTGATACAAACATTTATTTGATTGCACTGCTCATCTCTGTAGCAGTAGACGGGTGTGAACTGCGCTTTCTTTCCTGAGAAATGAAGGGGTGATCTGAGAGGAGAACAAAGAGCAAAGGAAAGAGTGCAAGGGACAGCGGAGGGGACACAGGGGGCCGGAGAACGGAAAGAGGCTCGGACCGTGCTCCTGAACACGATTATAGTACAAGTTTCCCTAATGCTTTTTGGAAGTACAGCCCGTACCCAGGGACAGGAAGGGCTAAAAGCAGCCTCCTCCTGGGAGGTCACAGGGGACGAGGGACGAGCCGTAGGGGCCCGAGCTGGATGACCTTTGAAAGGGGAAAGGGCCACTGAGGGTTCCTGGGGTCCCTGGACAGGGAGGGGGAAAGGTGAGAGACTGTGAAGCCTTCTACGAGTCAAAACAAGAATGTGATTTCTTCATCGAGGTGTGGTGTGCCCCTCACAGCAGTTCTGTAATGGGCTGGCTCTATCTCTCTCACCTTTGCAAAGGTGATTGGAGGGGGGTTCAATTGAATGAACAGATTTCTTGCAGTTATCGCTCAGAATGTAGGCCGCTTGCTGCTGCTGTGTAAAACATAGTGACACATTGGATAGCTGTCTAGTTAGTCCGTTAATCTCTCTATCTCTCTCTCTCTCACACACACACACATGTGGGCTGCATAAGAATACTCAGAATGTAAGTGAACATGTACATGAGACTTATGCAGCTAACATGTTAGTGAAATAATAGAAAACAATGACTTTATGATGAAGATGAAGTTGTAATTATCTTTGAAATTTGTGCAATATAGAATCACGAGCCCAAAGACAGGGACTCGTTGTCAGAGATGGATTGCAGGACAATGATTGAACTGGAGTGTATTACTTCTTCCTCATTGACTCTGCTGGTATGAGAATTAGCAACTCCCTGAGGTGTGACCTTCCTTCCAGTTCTTACAATTGTATTCAACACTTAACACATCCTCCCGATTTCCAATTGCACACTGAACTTGTTTGTATTCAGCTTCACATCTGTAAAAAACAAGAACAATGATTCCACATATTTTGGGGGTTTTTTGTTTCCCAAAATCACACTAACAAATGAAGCACTTACATCTGCTAATATTCGTTTTAAAAGCGCAAGAGCACACGTAGAATCCTGTTGTATGTTTATTCGTCACCTTCCGCATAATCGTAGACACTCACAATCCATTTGACATTGGGCAGATATGCATGCCAACATGTATTCTTTAAATTAACACTATAGCAGGGCATAGTGTGAACTTAAAGAAGACGGCTTAAATCTTCAGCTTAAAAAGTGTGCATATGGTCCGTCAGTTGCTGTGCGAAACTAGTGAACGATCTCTCGGGGTAATGAAGACAAACTGTTTCCCAAATGGCGGCGCAAAATCAAGCAGGCAAGATGACATTTAGCGCACAGGTGACAAAGCCGCTAGTGGAATTAGCATCAGAATGAAAATGGGAAAAACCTTGCAATTACCACTATGAAAAGCCCTCTGCAGAATCAACTGTTGAAGGCGGTGGGTGATTTCTGCAGACCTCTGTTCACCACAGACCAGTGGCTATTCTGCTCCTGGGTGCCCAAAAGAGCCCCCCCCCCCCACTGGTCTCATGCAGCGCTCGCCGCAAACCCATCTGTTAAGCCGCCATTGTGCCCCGGCTCTCTGAGGTGGGGCTAACCTTGTGACCAGAAACACAAGATCGGCTGGACGCTACGGAACAAAGTGCGGCAGTGAAGGAGGACTGGCAGGGGGTCCTGGTGGGTTGTGCGTCCAGCCCGTGACACAATCGTGACCCATATGTCCTCGTATGTCTTCTGTTTCCTTCAGATTATGCTATAACTTCGGTGAGTGGGAGAAAAAAGTGTATTGTCCGGCCACATTCATACCCGCGCGTGTGATGGGCGTTTAACGAAGACCTGCCCGTTAATCTAGATTCTGACGACTGAAGGCTGTCTTGCCGTTTGTTGCTTTTGTTGCTCTTGCTAATCCCCACCGGGAAGCCGACCCCAAATCAGAAACGCAAAGCAAAGGTCGGCCAGTGAATATGCCATCTCACTATGGACACCTACAGTGAGCACCATAATTCATTGGACAGTGACACATTTTTTGTTATTTTGGTTCCGTACTCTTGCACATAAAAACTCTAGCTGTACATTATGCTGGAACAGTATGGAATACATAGTTGGTGAAATGGCTGTGAGTCGTCAAGGTATCAAACAAGCCTCAAACCATCACTCTGCTGCCAGATATGCAGTAGATATGGATAGATGGAAGGGTTGTTTCTCCTGACAAATTTCCCTATTGAACTCTATGAAAAAATAAGTCAGGAAAAAAAATCTTCAAGTTATCCATTCATATCTACTGCATATCTGGCAGCAGAGTGATGGTTAAGGCTAGTTTGATACCTGTTTGTCAGACCCTTGATGAATTAGAGCCATTTAGCCAACCATGTGTTTCATACTGTTCTAGTTAAATTTACCGCTAAATCTAGTCCCACCCCCCAATTCTCATAGAAATCCATTCAAATGCAGAGAAGCTATAGTATTGCTTGTAAGAGTAACAGAAAATAAGATATCACAAGTATTTTGGTGTTGTTTGGTCACATACATCAGGAAGTCATGGCATGCAAATGATATGCAACCAACTATTATGATTACTTATTCTACATTATGTTAAACTGTCAATATTTTTTGCTGCCAGAAAATTGGGGGGGGACTATGTAGAAAAGGTTATATAATTTCGAAACAGTATCTTTTCAAACTCAAAGTGCTAGAGTACAGAACCAAAATAACAAAAAATGTGTCACTGTCCAATTGATTATGGTGCTCACTGTATGTCGCACGAAGCATCACTGTTAGAGGTTGTATACTAACTCAGGCTTTTATCACTATCAAAACACATCAGAGGTTTTGAAGCATTTCTCTAATTTAGTGGTTATATTTGTTCAACCTTAATGCAGTTAAGGCTAACCATTGTTATAGGTTGTCAGCAATTTAATAATAATAATAATAATGGCTTTAAAATTATGAAAATGTGGTCACTATAAGCATCATTTGTCAAGTTATACACTGCCTGGCCAAAGAAAAAGTTGCCGTTGCACCCGTTATGCATGGTGCCCACTGTACAAGCCTCTGGAGGCAGTGTTATGATCTGGGGTTGCTTCAATTGGTCAGGTCTAGGCTCAGCAATGTTATGCAGCAATACAATGAAATGAGCTGAGTACCTGAATGTACTGAATGACCAGGTTATCCGATCAATGGGCACATTCCAGGACAACAATGCCAAGATTCATCGGGCTCAAATTGTGAAAAAGTGGTTCAGGGAGCACGAGGAATCATTTTCATACATGAATTGGCCACCAGTGTCCTGTCCTTAACCCCATTGAAAGTCTTTGGGATGTGCTGGAGAAGACTTTACGGAGTGGTTCAACTCTCCCGTCGTTAATACAAGATCTTGGCCAAAAATGAATGCAACTCTGGACGGAAATAAATGTTGTGACGTTGCATTAGGTTGTCGAAACAATGCCACGACGAATGCGCGCCGTAATCAAAGCTAAAGGCGGTCCGACTAAATATTAGAGTGTGCGACCTTTTTTTTGGCCAGGCAGTGTATTATTCAGCTAAATCGCAATAGAAATGTGTCTGTGTACCTTTAATGCTCTGCGACGGGGACCGTGCCGTTTGTCAGTAGCAGATCGCCATGCTGGTGCACTTGGCATTGTCACAGAAGATTTAACTTTGTTAGGCTGTTTCTGCCAGCTCCCTGGAAATCCCACTGTTCGTTTATATTGAACTTGTAGGCAAGGGGGCTCTTCCCAGCTCCCCTGCCTACTGTTGCAATACAGGCCCTGCTGGGGGACGAGTTTCTGCATGTGTGCTCGGGGAGAGCACCTTTCCTCTCACACTGGCCAGGCTATATTAAAATCTCCTGGACACCTGCCGATGGCTTGTTTTGCTGTTTGTCCTATATTCTGTTGAGATTTAATAACTGAGAGAGAGAGAGAGAGAGAGGTGGTGCTCAGCAGGTCAGCTGGTCCTGAGGCTCAGTTCAGTAACCATCACTAACACCTAGCCTCAGGACAGTTACATACCAACAATACCAATCAGAATCAATCAAATTATAAAGCAACAAAAACAAAATTACATATTAGAAAACTCAAATAAAAAAATATAAACAAATTAGAATGCTATCTGGCCCTAAAATGATAATACACCATGGCAGATTACCTGTCCACAGTGAAAAATGATAAACATTGACGAAGTGCAGATTCAGTGAGCACAGCAATAGAGACAGGCCACCACTGAGACTTGGCCGCCCCAAGAAGAGAGGCTGTGCTCCCTCTGCAGTTAACAACAAATCGAGACAGGGCTGCACTTCCTCACACAATGTGATAAATATGAAAAAATTTGAAAACATCTCTTTCCAAAATTTAAAACAATACACCCAAACTTCCCAACCCTACCTGAGATCCAATTATTACAAATCCTCCTTGGAGAGGAAAGGTGCTGTGCAAAATTGGCAGCACAATATGTGGCTACCTGCCACAGGAACAGGGACAGCAGTGACCCCTAACCCCCCACCAATTAATATATGTTTGTTTTTTTACATTACATGTAATTATATAACATATATAATTATATAACATATTATTTCTCAAATAGTATAATTATTTCTATTACTGCTAGTACTAGGATATATTTTATGTCCATGTTATATTTTAATCTTTATATTTATTGGTGTTATTACTTTTATTGTTGTTGTTATTGTCATAATTGCGTAAGGAAACATAATTTAGGAATATATGAGCTTAAATACATGAGCATGCCTCTTACTGGTTGCGTCCCATTGTATAAAATGTTGCATACCAACACAGAATACTGGCTCCTGTCAACACAATTAGCGTCTGAGCTATCATAAACAGGAGCAAAAGAGGGACAATGAGAAAGCTTGGTGTTCTGATTGCCAGGGTACACTGGGACAAGTACGCCGGCATTCTCCAGGATCCTGGACATTGTGCTTTGGAAAGGTCACAGAATGAGGGTCCAGCTCTTGGCAGAGCCAAGCCAGGAGGTTGCTCATGCATGTCTTACAAGACCCAAAGTCATCCATCACGCTGAGAAGGGAAGATCGCGACAATTGGTTGTGGAGCAGGTGCCCAGGAAGGCCATCGGACGTGACCTCGGTGGCGTGGAACACAGATGGAGAGAGAGAGAGAGAGGAATGAGAGAGAGAGAGAAAGAGAGAGAGAGTGAGAGAGAGAGCGAGAGAGAGGCAAACCCAAAACCAGACCACTGCGATGGCCACCTTGTGCACCCTCTCAGCCTGGTGGTTTCTTGCCAGTGTACCAGGCTTGGTGGGACTGGTACACAGTGATATCACACTTCCATCAGGATGGCCATGGCCCATCCTCCTAGCCAGGAAGTGACACACTGCCATCAGACCCTGGTGAAGAACAGGGGTCACTAAGCGGTCACTTTGTGGTCCATGTTAGATTTGGAGCTATATTTCTCTGAAGCTGCTAAGTAAATCGGTATGAAAAATGCATTTTGGGAATATATATTTTTCTCTTCAAGTATTTTGTGACATAAATAATAAGTAAATATAATTATTTAATTAATTAATGAATACAGTGGTTCTAAAAACAAAACAAAAAAACAATTAAATTATTGGATTATTTCAGTAAAAATAAACATCCATGATTGGTTCATTGTTCAGATTGTAAGTGCTGAAAAGCGTTTCATCTACAAATGACAAACTTTCAAAACCATTTTCAGATGAAATTCTCATGGAAAATATCAGCAACAACAGATTTGCTTACGGAAAAATCTCAGAGTCGCAAAGGAGCTGGAGACCTGATATCCACAGAGCGGTGTAATCACCATGACTAAAATAAGCCTGCTGTGTGTCGCTTTAGTGCCATTCCTTGTCGGGGCCAGCATGTGGGCTCTAAATGTTCGGCTGAGGTAAGTGCTCTCGTGTCCTTTGACAATACGCTGTGGTTGTAGGGACCATCCCAGAACAGTCGCGTGCGTGTGCACTGGGGGCTGGGGGACAGGAAAGAGGGCGGCCAGACTGACCCCAGAGCTCCCTCTGTGGGCTATGATAATGTCCCCTCCACTGGACTGGGCCTGTTCTGAGCCACACATGGGGACTGGGGTCTCAGCCTCTGCTAGTTTCATCCTCAGGATTTATCTTTGTTGATGTTTTCTTCTTCTCTTGCTTCTCTTCTGTTGCTACACAAGAGAAGCTGTTAAGAATTGACAAAACAGTTAGCAAAAATGTCATTATTTAAACCCCAAGGCCAGTGGCAATACAATGAGCTCCACTACACACAGGTCATACCTACTAGCAGAGACTGCAATGTCATTATGGGCTTCGTATATAGTATATATATAATACGTTCAGTTGGTAAACAGTACGAATGCAGTTAACATTAGCTCATTTTACATGGTTGATTTCCCGTTTGTTGTCCAGTGCCTCACTGACTTCAACAGGGGCGACAGGGCAATGATACAACTTGATCCGGGTCTCTTTTTGAGTTTTGAAATACTTTTTCTGAGGAGCATAAGGCGTTATAGCGTTCATATGTATTACATGAGTAATGTGATATTGAGGCCCCTTTTCAGAGTAATGTTAAGAGGTGAGGCCCAGTGAATGAAAGACAAAGAGACTGACCCTTTTTATGACTAGTGTACAGCTATAATGACAGTAAGACTGAGTAATATATGAGTATAGTGATGGTGAGGCTGAGTATCGTATGAGTATAGCGACAGTAAGGCTGAGTATCGTGTGGGTGTAGTGTCAGTAAAACTGAGTAATATATGAGTATAGGGATGCTGAGGCTGAGTATTGTATGGGTGTAGTGTCAGTAAAACTGAGTAATATATGAGTATAGGGATGCTGAGGCTGAGTATCGTATGGGTGTAGTGTCAGTAAAACTGAGTAATATATGAGTATAGGGATGCTGAGGCTGAGTATCGTATGGGTGTAGTGTCAGTAAAACTGAGTAATATATGAGTATAGGGATGCTGAGGCTGAGTATTGTATGGGTGTAGTGTCAGTAAAACTGAGTAATATATGAGTATAGGGATGCTGAGGCTGAGTATCGTATGGGTGTAGTGTCAATAAGACTGAGTATCATATAGGTATAGCGACAGTAAGACTGAGTATCGTATGGGTGTTGTTACAGCAAAGCCCTTCGCCTGAGTAGTGTATGGATTTAATGACAGTGTGGCACCCCGCAGAGGGCGGTGAGATCAAGATTCTCACACACCTCCCTAGGTTCTGCCTGAGGGCTTCTAGCAGGTTTGATTTCCTACCTCACATCTGGAGTTGAAAATGAGAATCTCTAAATTAGGCTTGCTTGAGCCTGACCCCGGCTTCACACCTCCCATTCACCACAACCTGTGAAAGCACGGGGAGATCTGTGGCCTTAGACGGACACCTCTCTCTCCGACTGTCTCAACAGCAGCAGTATCCGGGAAAAGAACATGAACACTAAAATAAATGATACAAAAGTTTGAAAAAGAGGTTAGACTGGTTAGTCATAATTCAAAGGCGGAGGGAAATTTTTTTAAACTTTTTTTTGCAAGTTTGCCTTAATTACTCGGAGCACGAGGTGTTCTAATCAAGTAATGTTTGATGGCATATTTTTCACTTGCTGTTTGTAAGGCAGACAGTAACGGTACATTTCCCAACTTGGCAGGATTTTATTCCCGAAACCTTTATTAGTTACAAATAGATAGATGACATACACTGTGGCATAATTGCATTTTAAATTATTTCTCTTGTTCCTCACAGATCATTTCTCACAGAAAAATTGGTGAAAAATAAGTTGCTCTATACAAAGTCGTTTGTCAAATAGATTACTACAATTGTCAACAAGAATAGGAAATATTTTGAAGACTTTCTTGTAGGTGTATACAAGGCTTTGTTGGCAATTTAATGTAGGTAAATATAACACACAGCGCAATGCAATGACAGCAGAGCATATACTAGAACAGCAAGACTGGAACTCGAATTACCCTGAAAAGATTAGTAATCCATTATTCGGCAAATAATAACTTTTAATCAGATAGAGATCTACTGTCTGTCAGCTTGGTTGCCAATGTCTTGCATTTGTGCTCAGCTAAGTATATTTCAAATACATTTTTGTAAATTTCTTGTGCACACTGGGACACTTGGGAGAATATAAACTATTACTTCGCAAATTATTTTAAAGATCTGCGATTAATTGTAATCATTCTTAATGTACAATTTAGAACAATTAGTTTGCACATATTCATGTTTATTTTGTGTTAAATGACTTAAATGTTGCTGAAATGTACATTTTAGTTCTACAGCCCCGTCTGTAATAAAATTGCACGTGGTACTCCAGTCTTGGGGGAGGGACCACAGTTTATTTGGGCATACTCACTGCAAAAGAACAGACTGCTTCTTTCCATCTGGTGGTATGGTGACACTAGCCACCCTGTATTTACATGCTAAGCAGGAGGCACAGCATGCAGTTATTGGTTGTTATGTGTTTGACATTTTTATAGTAGGGTCTAGTTAGGGAATGTCTTGTCCATCCAAGGCAACCATGCAAATATTGGTGATTGCCGGCACCGTTCATTTGGTGACGAACATGCTGCTGGATTCCCTCATACCACATTTTCAGTTTATAAATCTACTCCCATTGGAACTAAATCATTTTCCTGGGAAAATACTGGCTTACAACGAGCATTTAGGTGGTGTAAGGAGAAACACTCTGTGAAGGAAGAATACAATTTAGCCTGTCCATTTGCATGTCTGAGCAAACTGCATAGTGCATGAACCTGCATGTACGCTCATTTTCCTTCTTGAAAATGCCCTGGTCTTTTATTAACAGTGAAATGATGTTTTCCCTTGCTATTTTTTCAAGCTTGGAAGTTCCACAGAGTTGCTTCCTATATGACTGCACACTGCTCTAGCCATTTCACACATTCCCTGGTTCAGATTGGAATTCAGCACTGTATTTCTTTTATCTGCCTTCTACTGGCTGTTGGGTTCTTATGTCAGCCTTCACTAGGCCATTCGCAGAAGAGTCTACACCTGTTTGTGGGCAGCTAATGATGAGGGGTAAGACACATTAATGTTAGGACTCTGTGTGGAGAGCAGCTCTGTCCTACAGCTTGGAGGAGGAGGAGGACCTAGATCCGTTCAAATCAGTAGTGGCAGTGAGAATGGCGTAATGACAGTAAAAACAGCGCCCCCTTTGTTTGGGCAAGTGCACTGCATAAGCTTTGCTGTCCATTGTACCAATTCCCATCCGAGTGCACCATAAACACAAAACTATGGTTTTGAATTGGTGGCTGAGCCTGCATGCCTGGTGGGTGAAACAAATAAAAATAAAATACCTTTTTGGCTTAAGCCTTTTTATTTTTATTTTATTTTATTCTGTCTGCCTGTCAATCAAGTCAGTTACCTGCATCTTTATCACATAGAATAAAAAATGTATAAATCAAAAAATGTTTTAACACCAAATCATTACAAATGTACACCACTGTCAAACAGCAGTGTCACATTGAAATAAATAGGCAATATAATCATACAACGTGCATTTAAAAAGCAAACGCCAACAATACAGATCAGAGTGATATACCGAGAGAAGGTAAACAAACCATTGACTAACGTCAGTTGCTGATAAAGAGTGAATTTACATTTTAATGCTATTTCATGCAATTGCACGCGGCGGCGTGACAAAATGGCACGGAACGAATAGCAAGAGTCGACAGAAACAACAAAAAAGTGAAGCCGCAGATATAAACTTTAAATTTAGACAAGAAGAGAATTGCACAGCAATATGCCATCCCCACTGCGCTTAGGGAGTGTTCACAGAGGAAGACGTGTCATTAACACCTCCCTCCGTGTGAGTCTCAGCCACTTTTTTAATTAAACCAAACTAATGCAACGCAGGAAATGTGTGTTCAGATACTGTTTTTCATCCTTATTAGCATAAAACACTATGCTCCGGTATTCACTTTGCCTCTGATGAAACTTTTCACATTGGCCCCGGGGCCTTGTGTATATGATGTGAACGGGCCTGTTGGGAGATGTGCTGCAAGTGGGCATTTCATCAGTCGATCGCGTAAGCCAGGGGACGGGGGGGAAAAAGTGCGCCTTCCCCGATCGATTTTACTAACTGCGTCGAGAAACACTGCTTAGCCACAACTTTAACACCCAAGATACAAATCATGGTGGACACCACCACCAAGAGACTTTCTGTTTTAACCGCTCGGGGCCATGGGGAAATCTATTCATGAGCCATGGGTGGTGAATCATCATCAATTGCTATGTACAATGCATATTCAAATTTAGAATACAGTTTGTGTATTTACTTGTGCATAGCATTCTTTTATTGATCAGTGGGATGAATTTTGTTGAAAAAATAAATCAAAATTAAACCTAAAAAAACAATAAGTGCCAAAACCCTTACTGTTGCAAACAACTTCAGCTCTGTTGTTAAGATTATACATTTTCTAGTATGTACAAAAGCACATCAAGCGATTTATTGTAACGATATGGTTCAACGGCAGTTGCAATGAATCTGCAAAATTAGGAAAAATCACATGGAATCGTTACAGACCCACAATCCAGACTAGCTCTGTTTCATCCAGTCAAGAAGCATTTGTACTGGACCATCGTCTGCATGACTTCTCTCCCTTTCATTTCTGAACTTTTTAGGTGGTTCTCAGGCTTCGATGCCCCATTATAAATTATAACACTGTTCTATTTGCAAGTTGGTGCGAACACCTGATCTTGTACAACTGTGCAGCATGAAGCAGAGATACACAAGCTGAAGGAAGTGTGCATCCCAGAGAAAAGGAGGAAAGAAATGGAATCTCTTTTATTGTCAGTCAGGCGGGTACCGCCAACAATTAGGAGCCGCAGCCCCCAGTGAAGGGGGGTGTCCAGCTCGCTTGGCCCTGGTTGGGGTCTCTGCAGTTGATCTAATTTGCTCTTGTTAATTGGTTCGCTTTGCGCGTGGACACTTGGTGCTCACAGCTCCGGGTTGAAGGCAGCTAACGGGAGTGTCTGTTTAGTGGGAGCAGGCCTCGGACCTCCTGCACCCCCTCTGCCACCGACAGCTGCGTCGGCACAGAGGGCCCAACTGTTCTCTATTCACCGAGCCCGCCGCGCTGCTAAAGATGCACAATGGGGTCCGCGGGTCCCATTTGCAGGAAAAAGTTGTTTTTTTCTCCCTCTCTCTCTCTCTCTGTCTCTCTCTCCTCTTTTTCCGTTTCGTAATTGCCCATTAATTTTCCGGCAGGTTGAGGACGAGGCCTGCGGAACGCTGAGCGGGAAGGCTCCTGTGGAAATGTCGCGAGCGCGTCAGTCAACGCTCAACCCGGCGGAGGTGATGGAGCCTGAACGCCGTGCCGGAGGCTTGTGAACTTGATAAACTTGATAAGGATGCAAATGAAACTGAACAGCAAAGTGTTATGAACACAGAGCAGTCTTTTTTTTCTCATTCCCAGTTATGATTTTAGCCATGCATAGCTACTGTGTGTGTGCGTGTGTGTGTGTGTGTGTGTGTGTGTGTGTGTGTGTGTGTGTGTGTGTGTGTGCGTGTGTGTGTGGCTAAAATCAAAGCACTGGAAATAGAGCCTATATATCAAAGGAACAATCTTATTTCTAAAGATATTACATGTATATACATATGTTCACCATAGAGCAATAAAGGCAATGATATGTCTTAAAACCTTTTAAAAGGCCATTTGAGCAATGGGATGACAGAGAAAATACTTTACTTTGGTTTTAATTGTACATATTTACTCTATGTGTTGTATGTGTCTTCATAACTGTTTTTATGCATAATATGGATGGTATTCTACTTGCAAATTATAATGACAAGAATATTTTTTTTTTAAACTACCTCAAATGCAAAGATTTGTCCTGAGATTAGACTTAAATAAACCTTCAGGGCTCTCTTATCTAACATGGGGGCAAAGAACTTCCCCTTTTGTGCACAACTTCTCCATTTTTTCTGTGGACAGGTTAACACTTCAGAAATAAGCAGACACGTCTCATTTCACAAGCTTGTAATAGGAATGCAGCATTGATTATTTAGAACAGACATATTAAAGGTTATAAATGGCAACGCAGTTGCATCTGGTATACAAGTAAGGAAACATTTAAAACTCAAAGCCTTATACCAATCAGAAGTCCATTATTTATATATATATATATATATATATATATATAATTTCACAGTGTAGGTGTTCTGGTCCTAACATCATCCAATTTTTCTTGCGAAATCAAATAATTATTAACAGCTAAAATAAAATATTTGACCTCCAAACTGAAATGACTAATATGATGCAATAGAGAATTTATACACCAGATGACAACTAGTATTAACTCTAATGGAAACACTAATAGTTTTGAATCTATGGCAGTTGATTAGCTGGTAGGTCCAAGTGTCAAATTGCATGCAATTGTATGTTTCATCACAGAATAACTTACATTAAAAATAAGCACTTTTTTAATCTTCTTCTTCTTCGAGTCCTTTGCAATCTTAGATGTCATTCTGCCAGTGTCTGGCGCAGGACACAGCTGATGGAGTCGGTTCAGCCAGGTCCTGGGGGCTGCACTGGGGGGCGTCGTCACATTCCAGCAGGGTGACATTGTTGTACTGCTCCCGCAGCCACACGTCGTGTGTGTGGTAGGTAGTTCCATGTGTCTTCAACAGTTGCACCCTCCTCCCCCCACCCCGCCCCTGTTGAGGGTCTTCTCCCAGTCAGGTGGGTGGGTCGTGTCGCTGGCGAGGCATTTCAGTTTGTGTTATTGTCCTCCATCCATTTCCTTTCTCGGGTGTCAATGTAAGCTTATAAGAGGTTATTTTGTATTTTTATTTTTTATAACTTTGGGTTTTGTCTGTCTTCTTTCCATCTGTTGTTATTTGACTGGTGATGGGTGCTTGTATCCTTTTTGGTGGTATTTTCTTGTTCTTGCATTTAGGGGTAGACGAGCAGTACCTGTGGATGGCAGCTCAGACACAATCGGTTTGTTTTTTTGCAAAAACAAAAAGACACCCCCTGCTCAGAGAAGAGACGACAGTTCCCACCTGCGCCCCCACACACCAGCCATGCATCATTTCAAACGACAGGCATGCGGGTGGAAACCCCCTCCTCTTTACACCTTCCTCCACGCGCCATTGTTTGTGTCTTTCTCTCACGTTGGTCACGCCTCACTGTTGACTGTGAGCGTGCACGCTCGGCCACTACAAAGTGAGGAACAGTCCCTCTGTGAAAACATCTTTCAACTTCAGATGTTGCGCTCTTTTTTGGATAGCAGTGTCAGTGCTGAACGAGGTAAACAAGAGGTACGAAAGCATTTGAAATTGTACGACGACAGGTGGCAAGTTGATTTTCAGTTCCTGTTCCATCCATCAAGAGATTAAGTGATTTTATTCCCCAAAAATGATTATTAGGTAATGTTTTGCTAATGCATACATAATGACTACAATACCAGCTAACATGTTGCTAATTCATAACACTGCATAGGCCTACACCGTAACAACATCATAGAATTTCTTTTGCAGAATCTTTGACGTCTCTTCAAGTTCTGATGTTTACTGAGTATCAAGACAAGTCCAGGCACTCAAAGCCCATCAAAACTGACTTTGTCTTTGTGTGTGTGTGTGTGTGGATGGGTACCTCACAGCTATCAGTGGCTCATACTAAAGAGAAGCTCTTGTACCCCTTGCTATATATTTATCATCTACAGACCTTAAACGCCATTCATATCGTTTGACAAATCATACACCAGACCAACCAGCCTATTATGTTGATTTCTAATGGAGTGCTCCAAGAACAGGTCAAATTCACTGTGTGATGGGAGAATCATGAGGAAACACATAGGCCCCTTGAGGAATTTAAGTGTTAAATATAACAGGCCTTGTCTTTATTATGTAAATGGAACTATATCTTTAAAGGTGTGATCATTAATTCTCAACCTGATTTTTAGGTTTATAAAGTTTTATTTCATGCATGTGCTCCTCAGGGATTTTATTAATTAATTAATTCCTCATAAAAGAATATGCTTAAAAGAGTGATATGTGTTGTGGTGCATTGTGTGAAGACAAAATATCCTACTTTGGTCAAACACGATTTTTTATTTCAGGCAGTCTGCACCTTGCCCTTCCTCGTGCCGAGGCATGCTGGGGAATGTTTGAGTTTTACCCACTCTAGCCACATTGACATTGGTATTCTGGTGAAATATTGGCGAACCAGGTCGTCAGCTTAAAGACCACTCACGTCATCTCTTTCTTTGTTCCTGTAAAATATCATCCATGGGTTTAATACAGTATTTTCAGGAGCTTGGCTTAATGTCCTCCTTTGGTATTTGAGCCTTGGAGTGGAAGGTACATCTAGCGTAACCTTTATGGTACACGTTTAATAGCGACAGTGGTTTCATATACATCTCATTATGCACATTGGTATGTTCACGGAAAACTGAGCTGAGGCCAAGATAACTGATAACTTCCTGCATGAGGTCGCTATGTTGCAATGTGTTGGTGTGCTTTGAAGCAATTCCAAGACAACCTCTTAGCTCACTGTTTCTCCCTTTTTCACAGCGTGACACAGAGTTTGCTCAATGTTCCTTCTCATTTAAAACGAGATCTGTCTCACATTTTGCTTGGCTATTGCCATCGGCGAATGACAAACACAGTGTTCCAATAAGGTTGTGGTAAATTTAGATCGGTATCACCTTCAAGTACTGGTGTTTGTCTCTTTTTATCCCTCGTACAGATGGCCTTATGTTAGACGCTTATCCATATCCAGTCACAATTTTATTATTTATATTCAGTGCAATGAGTTGTTTTATTGCCATTGCAATGTGAGTCACAGAAAAGAACAGCAAGAAAGCTGTTGATATAGATTCTCAAAGGCACCAACCTTCACCAGATGTGATGAGTTCTTTGTTATAGAAGCCATCCATCACATATAGGAAGATTATTTAATTATCAAATTATCAAATTGGCTGAGCATTCTGACTCATTCTGAGCAATGAACGAGTAAAGCAAAAGCTAACGCAGGAGGTTTCGTTTCCTAACCTCCTGAAGGTTAACCCTGTGTCTTTGACGGGTGGCAGTTGTTCATTTACATAACGTGACGGAGCGGGCCGTTAGTGGGTGGATGCTATGGTGGCGGGACGAGGCTGCGGGGCAGATGGGTCCGTCTTGCGCTGACCGCGCATCCTTACACCACACTGGGGCCCGGGCGGAGCGCAGGCCCAGAAAGAGGGCTTCCCACTGAGACCCTGGCACGGGAGCGTCGGCTTGGCCCTTGCCCATCCCAAAGTTGACCAGGCCCCGAGCTGGGCCGGCCTCCTGGGATCTGGGAGCAGCAGGCTCCAAGCTGGTCCGTGAGCATGTGTGCCAACTTTGATGCCAGGGGAGGAAGATCAGACACAGGAACTTCCATTGAGCCTCACAGTGAACCATCGTTTAACTTTCAGCATAACCCCATCCCTCCGTACATACCATCCATGAAGACTAGAGTGCTCTGTAACAAGCTATTTTATTTTACTCATGTTGTATTTTATAGCAGGTAACAGGTCACACAGGTCCTGCTTTCCAGTTCCGGTAGCCAGTCCAGGGTGCCTCTGTCTGGGTTTTTTGGAGTACATTTTGGTTCGTTGTATGGATTAAAGTTGAAGTGATGAAGTGATAAATCTGTGTGGTTGAACTTGAAAGTTTTTTAAAATTATCTTAAGTTTATTTCTTGCATGCCTTTAATAAAATGAAGTGATGCTTGTACAGAGCGACTTACAAAAATGCTTTCAACCTTTCAGCGGTATGACAAGATAGCTTCGCGTTCACATGATAGAAAGTAAAAACTCTCAAGTCAAATAACTATAGTGTTAAAGTTTTTTTTTTAAAGGTACCAGAGAACTGAAGGGTTCGAGAAGCTGATTGTATCTGTCTTTGCTTTCGTTTCAGAGTGAAATATTGTTTTACACTTTGTAGAAAGTGAACAACTTCAACTGTGAATTGCATGAGAGGTGCTGTTTTTTTGGGCTTGTGAAATTTGTGCCCCTCTCTATTCATGCTAGCAAACAACTTTTTTTAGGGCTGCTATTTGTGTTATTATAATTTCCCTTTAACATTGTTCTGTACAAAGCATGCATTAAATCAGGGTCCTTCACAAGTTTTGGAAGAGCGTGCTTCGTCACACCAAAACACTCTCCCGGGTTTTGTTGTCTCAGGCCCACCCTGGAATGGATGTGGGGATTTGCTTTTCCCCACGGACACAAAATGGTGATCTCATCTGTGTCTTACACTCCTAATCCACCCCTGACAGAGCTCACGCTGGGCAGCTCATTAAAATGGGCCTGATGTGAAGACTGCCCACTGTCCACTCTGTGGTAGGGCATATGCCTAACACACACAGGCATATATGAGTTTGTTAGGTGTACAAGAGGATATTGTATCTGATAATGTGGTGTCTTAATGCGAGGGAAATAGTCCCATGTGTCATAAAAAAAATTCTGAACAGTCAGAATTTCTGTATGGGGCTTGGAAGGTGAACAGGACTCATGGGAGCTGAGAGCGCCTCATTTGATTTAATCTAACAGAATGTAATGTGTCCATGTCTGCTGCGGACTCAATCAGACGCAGGTCCTCTCTGTGCCGCACCCTCCCTCTCCCGCTTATAACTCGCTCATAATCCGGGGAGAGGGAACCCTTCACCAGTGAGCAGGGACAGTGGAAACCTTGGATTTGTTCATTTCGATGTAAAATGAGAAATATTGATTTGCGCTCGACTGGGGCGAATTTCTTTGAGTCCCATAATCGGGTGAGAATGAATTGATTTTGGCACATTATGTATCTGAAGCCGCCTGCGTCAGCAGGACCATGATCAATCCGGCGAGATTGGCTGTGGTACACGCTGCCTGGCTTCAGGAATACCACAGGGTTCTCAGGCCGTCAGCGCAGTGTGCGTTCCTGTCAACAAGCCCGTGCATGCCCTTACAAACTTAGTCCCATAGGGGCCTTCACGTAGGCCTGCCAGGATCCATTCCATGCTGACCGTCGCTCATGTTTCATTTTTTTGCTAAAAATTTTTTGCAATTTGAAAAGAAATCAATGAAATTGAGGTTTATATTAGGTTATTTATTTATTTATGTATTGCTATGCAGGGCCCATACAGCTAATATTTCACACATAAAACGCTGAATTGGATCAAAAATTGCCCTATTTTAGGTGAAACGAGTTAGTAAGTCGTTTGTATGAGATATTATCTCGTTTATACGAGATAGTAAGTCATTTGTACGAGATATTATCTTGATTATACAAGTTAGTAAGTCGTTTGTACGAGATATTATCTTGATTATACGAGTTAGTAAGTTGTTTGTACGAGATATTATCTTGTTTATACGAGATAAGTCATTTATACGAGATATCATCTTGATTATACAAGTTAGTAAGTTGTTTGTATGAGATAATAAGTCATTAATACGAGATATTATCTTGATTATACGAGTTAGTAAGTTGTTTGTATGAGATATTATCTCGTTTATACAAGACATTACTCTGCACTCTTATTTGAATGTTTATTTTCAGTGCGCTTAAAGCTATTTTTGAGTCCTGCTGTATCTCATACAAACGACTTACTAACTCATATGAACGAGACTATGCTCCAGCAAAGTTTTTCATGTTGCCTTTCAGGGCTTCTGTAATTCAACGAAGCTCTCCATTGAAAAAACATTAATAAATGAGCCTAGGACTAGGCTTAATTCATGCCTGGGAAACCAGCCCTTTATTTAAAAGGATTTTTAGTTAGTATAGTATACCATCATTTTAACATCTGTATTTAATTTCTTATGATTATTATGTGAAGAAATACTTCCTGTTTTTGTACTTGTTGCTTTATATATTTACCCAATATTGCATGAATAACCATAGATGGCAGCCAGCCAAGGCCCTAAACTGCCTTAAATCTCAGCTCATCTTTGAATCCAGTGATTTGCTATTTGTCCAAAAGGATCTTGCTCACATGCTGGTCTTGGTAGGCTATGTGTGGATGACATTAATGCAAGTGAATTTCTAAACTGCTGTTTCTACTTCATGTTCTTGTGTTGGATATGAAGCAGTTACTTTTTTAAAGGTCAGTTTCCTGTGTGATTCTCACCCTATATGAGATGAGTCATCATAGAAGAACATATAACACTGCTACCATTCCCTGATCTCATTGTCAAACCACTCAATTAATTTTGAATCAATTTATTGACACTTTTTAAGTCTAGTACTACTTTTTGTGATCTATAAGTACCAAAATAATAATTTTGCATGCTACTAATTTAGGATAATAGTATTATGTATTATCTATTTGGAGACTGAAATAAATTAATTAAAATATTTATTTTCTAAAAAAATGGTCCATAAGAATTTCAAAATACAATCAAGGAGAGTGTTTAGTTGATACTTTAGTTGGTATCCACATAACTCTGATGCATAAATGCTGGTTAATGCATGACTGGTGACACGCTACATGTGACAAAATACGATCTACGTTCTCAAAGCCACACTCTTTATAGAGTCAATGCCAATACAAATGTCAGGCATTGATATTATTAATTCATATATAGTATGTAAGTTGGAGAAATACATCTCAACTTAATTTACAAGGCCTCTGTCAGTTCCACATGATTGATTTCTGCTATTGGCTTTACATTTACAAACACATACACACACACATGCATGCACGTACGTGCACGCACACACACACACACACACACACACACACACACACACACACACACACACACACACACACACACACACACACACACACACACACACTACTGGCCTGTGTGTTATGACATTAATAAGACAAAATGGATTAAAGAGATGAAACCACTCTCAGCTGTGTGAAATACAGCTTATAAAACAAGCATCGCCTTATTTTTACACCCAGAAGCAACACAGCAAAGTGAATCTTTTTCTGTGAAGACTCTGTAGAAAGAGCACAGTCCCACCTCCGCACCTCCACGAAGCGTAAAGGCAGTGCCCTAAACAGGTCCCATTGTCCCATTGTGGACAAGAACTCTTTTCCACATGCATGTTGACATAACCGCTCCAGAGTCGTCTCACCATAAATTCATTTTGAGACTTCGTCTTCAGATGGGAGGGGGGGGGTGTGGGGGGTCCTGCAAGGGAGGGGAGAAAGAGTGGTGTTTGCTGAATGGAAATGACAAATTGACATGTGGTGTTTTTGTGAGGTTCGCTGGAACCTCTTGACTGCTGATTACCATTTGTTAATGAACGCGTGGGCTTCTTTCATTCTCCGCGCGCCTCCTCCGCTCCGCGCCTTGCTTTGTGCCAGGCCCCTGTGGCTGATAGAGCAAGGTGCGCCGCTAATGGAGACACGCACACAGCAGTAATTAAAGCGGCGGGGAGGGGCTGGGGGGGGTCTGTGTAATGCCACGAGCATCCACCCCTCTCGCTCCCCTGCTCCCCTGATCATTATAACTGCAAGTAGCCCGAGGCAGTTTTGCCACCTTCTTAATGACGCCTCTGAGAGGCCGGGCCCTGGTCCCACCAACCTGGGACCACTTGGGGCCAATCAGGGCTCGCTTTTGTCGCCCGAGACACCCCCCTCTTTTTTCTCCCCCGTTCCCCACTCCCACCCCGTTCCAGATGACCACGGCACCTTGCTCCGTGAGCCTGCCTACCCCTCCCCACGTCTGTCCCCGCTTTCGATTCAGTGACCCTAGGACGTGATTGCACCCTCCGTAACTGTGAACTTAAACACATGAAAAAGATATTTATTAAAAAATATTAGGAGCAATGAGTTTTCCACTGGTAGCACCTTCATAGGTTTTAAGTATAAATGTTTATTGTTAATGTTTTTGAGATGTGAAATTGAAAAAAGACCATGAGAGGTGTGTGAGTTCACATTCAGAACTAAGATGCCATGTATATTCTTTCTCAGGGAAATGTGCTAATTTCCATGATAATTTTTAATTATTTGCTGTAATGGAGTGGGTTGGTTCGAAGGACCAAATGCGACAGAAGGGGTTTCAGACAAGTGACTTCGGAGAGACACCAATAAAACGGAGCAGACTCCGTAGGAGGAAGAAGAAGAAAAAAAACTGAAAAGCTCCAACTCCCAGTACGAGAGAGTGAAAAAGGAGCCTCAAAAAGGGAGAAAAGGAAAACGACCCAACGACTTGGGCGAACTGACTTAGAAGTCAGCGAGAGAGATAACAAGGAAAGAAAACCTCAGCTCTCGAGATAAGAGAGGAATCTAAAGAGGTAACAGAAACAAACGGTAAAGAAAACAACCCGGAAGTATCGGGCAAAATGCTCATAGGCAAACAAAAACAAACTCTAAGCCGAGAGAATCTGTCCCGCGTTGTTTAAGCATAAAGCAGAAACAAAGCGGTCGATAGAAAGCACTAGTCCTGTACTTTACCGGCTTGAATGTTAACATTAAATGACATGGAAGCGTAGATTCCGGAAGACGCAAAGTATAAATAGGTGGCGGAAACAACGAACAGGTGAAATCACTAAGTGCCGAAGTGAAACGAAAACCCGACGTGGAACACCAGGAAAATCTGATAGAGTTCCTTAAACAAGTAAAAGAAACAAATGCCCGCAGAGATAAGGGAAGGCAGGCACAACCCATAACAGGACCCCCCTTCTAAGGGACATCCCCAGACGATCCCTCAGCTTTATCTCTGCGGAAGTCTCTGATGAGTTGAGGATCAAAAATGTTTCTGGACGGCACCCAGCAGTGCTCCTCAGGGCCATAGAACTGCTAATCCACTAAAAATGTAAAACCTCTGCCCACGCGTTCTTCGCCCAAAAGGTGCCGTACCGAATAAAGCGGACCTCCCTCCAAGAACCGGGGAGGGGGCGACGGCTTGTCTGCCGGGGCGAGGGCACGAACAAGCACAGGCTTTAACCGAGAGACGTGAAATGTGGAGTGGATGCGCATAGAGTGTGGGAGCTGTAACCGAACGGTGACCGAGTTTATTTTCCAAAGGTTTTTGAAGGGTCCCACAAAATGAGGAGCGAGTTTGCGAGACTCCACTCACAAGGGAAGATCCCACATAGCGAGCCAAACCCATTGCCCCACCCTGTAAGAGGGAGCAGGACGACGACGCCTATCCACCGCAATTTTTTGCTTGGTTGTTGCACGCAGGAGGGATGAGCGCACACGCCTCCAAACCTTTCTACACCTTCAAACTAAGAACCCTGCAGAAGGTATCTCCCCATCTCTCTCCAGTTCTGGAAATAAAGAAGGTTTATACCCCATTTGCGCCTCAAACGGGAAAAGACCTGTGGAGGCGTTGCACAAAGTATTATGGGCGTATTCAGCCCATGCAAGGTGGCGGCTCCAAGATGTGGGGTTGGTGATGGCCAAACAATGCAAGGTACTCTCCAAGGTCTGATTTGTACGTTTTGTCTGTCCGTTAGTCTCCGGGTGAAAGCCAGAGAAAAGACTGACAGACGCACCTAGTAGAAAGCAGAAGGCACGCCAGAATCTCGCGATCAGATACTGCGTCCAAAGGAAGGCCGTGCACCCGGAAGACGTGGTCCACTATGAGCTGTGCTGTTTCTGGTGCTGAAGGGAGTTTTGGAAGTGCAATAAAATGAGCCGCCTTGGAGAATCGATCCACTACCACTAATATCACTGTGTCGCCTGAGGACGCAGGCAACACAGCGACAAAGTAGAGTGTGATGTGACTCCAAGGACGGCTAGGGATGGGAAGAGGGTGCAGGAGACCCGAGGGCTGGGCACATGATCCCTTGCTCCGAGCACACACAGGACAAAGGACCGCATGTTTTTCTCAAGACCGGACCACCAAAAACGCCGGTAAACAAAATCCTTAGTACGGTGGACGCCCGGGTGGCCGGCTAACTGGGAGACGTGTCCCCATTGAAGAACTCGAGACCTAACCCGGGGCGGAACGAGCAGGCAGTGGGGAGGACCCCCACCTGGACCTGGACAAGAGCGCAAAGCCTTCTGTACTGCTGTCTCGACTGCCCACATAACCGGCACCACAATGTGGTCGACGTGGACAATGGGTTCAGGAATGGGATTCTTGTCTGTACGGTCGAATATGCGCGAAAGCGCATCCGGCTTAACATTTTTGGAGCCAAGATGGTATGTAATAAAAAAATTTGAATGTAAAAAAAATTATGCCCACCGAGCCTGGCGGGAGTTTCGCCTCTTAGCTTGCTGCACATACTCTAAGTTTTTGTGATCCGTCGGTACGGTGAACGAATGCTCCATCCCCTCCAGCCAGTGGCACCACTCGTCCAGTGCCAACTTTATCGCCAGCAACTCCCGGTCCCCTACGTCAGTGGTTCCCAACCCTGGTCCTGGAGTACCCCTGTGTATGCTGGTTTTTGTTCCAACCACAATTGCAATCCCAATATTTTAAGCTGTTAATTTATCATGTTTAGAGGGATTATTTACCCTCTAAAAATCACATTATAAAAGACATGGCTATACATTCCATGAATAATACATTTTCCAGGTTCACATTATGCTTATTGTGTTATATCGCAAACAATTACAAAAAAGAGGTAAAGACTGAGGTGAATGGGCTCTTAATTAGGTCATTGAACAAGTGTTCCTTCATAATGTTTCCTTAAATTTAACACAATTCAGGTTTGGCTCGTTATCATTTGCTTTGTCTTTGAATTCTTCATTATTTACCAAACGGTTTTGCTAACAAAATGTGGCTTAAGAGGGTAAATAATATATCTAAACATTAAAAACATCTAATTAAGAAAAATTAACAGCTTGTTAAAATTCTGATAATGCAATTGTGGTTGGAACGAAAACCTGCATACACAGGGGTACTCCAGGACCAGGGTTGGGAACCACTGCCCTACGTCGTAATTCCTCTTAGCGGGTGTTAAAGCACACGAAAAATATGCGCAGGGGTGCATTTTGTAGTCTAGCGGAGAGTGCTGAGACAGAATGGCACCCGCCCCCAACTCGGCATCTACCTCCACCACAAAGGGGAGAGAGGGGTTGGGTGTAATCAAGATGGGCTTGGAGCAAAATTTTCAATTTTAGGATTCCATTAGAACCTTGAGAAGGTAATTTTTTTTTGCTGTCAAGTCCCACATTGTTTAAGCATAAAGCAGAAACAAATCGGTCGATAGAAAGCACTAGTCCTGTACTAGTCCTTAAAATTAAATAACATGGAAGCGTTGATCTCAGAAGATGCAAAGTATAAATATAAACAACAAACAGGAACAAAACAAAAGTGTCGAAGTGAAGAAAAAAAAAAAAAAAAAAAAAAAAAAAAAAAAAAAAAAAAAAAAAAAAAAACGAACGAGAGAAGAGATAAGAGAAACACAACCAACAATTTTAATTTTTTCATTTCAAATTTTTTTTATTTTTTTTTTTTTTTTTATTCCATTTATAAAATGCAAATTAAATGCACATATGAGTGAGTCATGGAGACAGAGTATTTTAATGGAAAGTGATTTTAAGTAGTTATAAATGTTATAATTTTTTACAATTTTATTTTTTTAATTTCATCATATAATATATTTCTTGTTCTTTTTTTTTTTTAAACTTTAAATCATCTCCTCACATCTCTCTTCTCTCTGTTTCTGTTTTTCTTCATCTGAAACCACTTTTTCATAAACATAAATTTGACATTCAGATATAGAGAGCCAGCCAACATTTTAATTTTAATTTTTTTATTATTTATTTTTAATATTTTAAAATCAAAGTAAAAGTGGTGTGTAAATCTGTAGTGTCTGTCTGTTTTTTGTTTTTTGCATTCTTATCTTCTGCGGATCGGCGCGGCGGCGGCGGGCGCGGCGATTTTTTTTTGGATTTTTTTTTTTTTTTTTTCTTCACACCTGTTTTGAGTTTTCTGCCGGTTATAAATAGCTCAGGACTTCCGTCTTCTTGCACTTCGATATTGTCTTTGTTATGTTGACAAACAAAGTCGGTAACGATATAAAAATTCGGTCACTGCATTTCTGGTTTGTACAAATAAAAAACGCAGCAAGTCTGGTTATAATTAGGATTAGATTGGTTTATTCTTTTCTTCCCAATTTGTTTCTTTATTCTAAATTTCTCAACCTGTTATCTTTTGTGTTCAGCTCTTTTGCTACAAGAGCTTAGGTAACAGGTTTGATTTTCTATTCTTTCTTTAACTCCTTTACTTGTTTTTTTTTTTTGGTTTTCAACCTCTCGTGTGTGCTCTTTGTTTAAGAGCTGAGGTTTTTTTGTCATTTATACTCGCTATTTTCAAGTCTCGCCTCTTTTTGAGGTAGATTTATTTTGGCTTCTGCCGGGAAGTTTTTTTAATTTTCCCATTCTTTTGTTTCTTTCCTTCTCTGGTGCGGTTATATCCACTTTGTGGCAGATCTTCTAGATATGCTTTTAGATTTCTTATCGGTCGCGTCTGGTTCTCCAAACCTTACACTAACCCTCACACTGCCTACATATAATGCAGTATTTTTTTTCAGAATTGTGTATACGCACAGTTGAAATGCAGTGTGAAGATTTAGCTGTCAATGCAATTCCTTTACTAATGCTGTTTGGCTGATACAAGTAATAGAAAATGAGTTAGGGTTGTTTGGAGCAAATGCAACATGTAGTTATCAAACCAGCTCGGCGTATTAATGCTGATTAACTGTGAAAGTGTCATTTTTAAACACCGCCTGCAACAAAATATGTGCTTCTACAACAAAAGTGGTTTTAAAAGTAACGTCTGCGAATACAGCTGTGGAACCATCCACAGTGTATGTGCTCATATAGCCTCATGCTTACAGTGAATGTGCTAGTATAGCCACGGAGGACACTGTCACAAATGCTACTTCCTTAAAGCCGGGTGGGTCTCCGCTGCAGTCTGGTTGACCTGCGTTCAAAACGGCGGCACATCTCAAGGTGGCAATTAACCTGTGGGAACAGCCTGAGGGAATGTTGTGGGGAAGGAAGAGTTAATGAGAGGGAGGCAGAGCTGAAAGTGACGATGAGAGCATTAACAAGGTTCTTTTCCTTTCGATCACACACTGTTCAATGCTTTCACTACAGTGAAATTACATTTGGAAGGGAATCCAGTCAGCCTTGCTCTGAGTTGTGCATTTCTGTATTCTGTTATATTCAGATCTCAGCTATGCATTCCAATATATATGGCACAATTCACTCTACAAACATACACCCACGATTCACTTTAATTCCGCTGTGGGTCTGACTAATCACTGGGAGACAGATATCTTTTTTTGAAATGAAGCCATTTTTGAACATAACAATAATGATTCTGTTGAAAACAGAGGGAAGTATTTATTAAGTATGACTTTGAAGTAGCAAGTGATGAAGCTGTGAATTTTTTCCACGCCCAGTTTGGGCCTTTCTAACGATACTAATAAACTGTAAAAAATCTTTACATATTATTACAAATTTAAATGATTTTTAAATAAAACATTTACTTGAAATGCATTTTAAAAACAATATCTGAACAATATCTATTCAAACAACAACATATTACATATTACATTTACCCGCTTACAGAGTTTCAATTGTGTCTACATATAATGCATTTATTGATCTGAGTTTGTGCTTGCTTCCGATTCAAATTGACATGACAGGAAGCCAGTTTGGGCAAAAGAATCAAAGAAAACGGCTTAGTGACAAAACAGTCAAAAAGAAAAGCTGGCACAAAATTATGATGTTGACCACACCTGTGTGAAAGCGCTGGGCATCACAAAGAGAGACTGGAGTGTGCATGAGATTTACATCTATGTTCATGTGTTTAAAAATAGTGCTAAGAATTCTCAGCCTTCCAACTTTAATGTCTTATTGGTGGACTTTTTCTACCTCCTCAATCTCGTTTTATGCAACGCACCCAGGATATAGTTAGAAATGAACCTCTCAGCTCTCTTCTTTTTTTATAGACATCCATTTCCTGAAGGAGAGATTAATTTCACTCCAGTCACTGCGATAATTGCAGCACAAGAGAATGAACTACTTGCACTCAGCACGATTTATAGTGCTGCGTTTTTAACCGATCCAATCTACATCAACTCACTGCAAACTGCGCTGCAAGTAGTTAAAATGTTCAAGTTCAAAGACTTGCAAAGGAGCTGTTTTTACTAATGACATCAGCAAGAGAGATAAAGTTTGACATCATTAAAAGTGTTCTTACTGTACATCAGAACTCCCTGCATGTTCAATCTCCAAATCATGCCACTTAATATTCTGCACATTTATAATTTACTGCACATTTTTTTAAAAGTAATATACCAGTCAAGGAATAGTATAAAATGACACGCTAACTAATTTAAGTTTACTTCTGTGCAGGCTGTTACTAATTGTGAGCTGTTCAATGCAGCGTAAGGGAATGACAGCACAGTGAAAGGCTATTGGCATTAAACCTGCATTACAGAACAGGCATTACCAAATGAAAAAACTGGAGAAAGTAGCAAATCATAGCAACAATTAATATTTACACATGCAGTGATATTATTGAAGTGTAAAAGAGTGTAAAGGCTGAACACGTGTGTGAACCATGACTCCTGCTCTCCAATTCAGCAACACAAATATCCTCTCACAATACCAGTGCTCAATCTAAGCGTTCAATCACAATCTAATGCAGTGTCTTCTGGGAAATAATCTGACAAGTTTTATGATAACTTTTAGAATGAAGAATATTTTTTCTCTAAATCAGAATTTATCACATTACAAGGCATATACATTACATTATTTATCTGATTATTAATATTATTATTAATAATACTGCTCCTCTTTTTGTAGACCTGTCGTGAAGCAGCACAATTTTATGTGCAGCCCTCTCTCTATCTTACTATAAAATCATTTATTTTGAAGCCTGACAAAAAAATGGATTGGCTCCTTTTTTAGATAAAAACAGCTGATATGCTACACTATATACCTTTCATATAACAAAATGTTTTTGTCTTTCTGTCCTATTTTAGTGGTGAATGTTTTTTTGTGGTGACTTGTTTGTTTGCTAGGGGGGACAAGGCAAAGCGGTATCAGCTTCCGACTGTCCCGCTTTCTCTAGATACTGGGCTTGCATCGGGTGTGGTGTGAAGGATTAGCATAACCTCATTTTTGCCATCTGCTTTTCATGACTTTTCCATTTCTGCTCAACCTTTTTTCATTGCAACCCTTTGGATGTGTGTCCTTATATTTCAGTTCAGAAGGCTGTCTTCAGTTCTCCCATAGTCGCATGTAGTCGCATGCAAGCTATTATTTACAGACAAGACAAAAGGAGGAGAGGTTTTATTAGTATGGTCGTGTACATGACATTTGTTTTTTCATCAGATCCATGGTGAAGTACAGTGAAAGAATTAAAGAGTCATAATGCACAATGTGAAGAGCACTACATTTCACAAAACTCAAAAAATAGTAATCAAATATATATAACAGTTTATTATTATTATTATTATTATTATTATTATTATTATTATTATTATTATTCCTACTACTACTACTACTAATAATAATAATAATAATAATAATAATAATAATAATTGTTTATAAATATTTTATTCTTAGGCAAACTTTTATTCATAAAGAGATATTTTCCAGAGTTCTTTTTTCCAAAAGCCGATCAAGCTATTTCCATAACTTTTGAAAACTTTTAATGTTATTCAGTGTAATCTCACAGCCATATGACACACCCTGTAGTTGAGACTCAGGGCTAAAAATTCACATAAATTCCGTTTACATATCACACATTTTTTAAATTTTTGCATCCATCTTATGCGGGCCTAATGGACTAGGGTAACCTGGTTGTGTGGTTTTCCAGTCCTCTGCAGCGGGAGCAATGCCAGCAGATGTGTTACATTACCTTTGAGAAACATTTTATTTTTAATGCAATTTCGTACATTATTAATTTTGTATTAATCTGCATTCATTACTAGTGTATTTCACAGAACTACACCATTGAGTCTTAATTGTTAAATTCATATAGGCTTGACGAAAATGCTATTTGTCTCACACATCCCCATGGTGATCACTTGACTAGGTCATGTATTGTGCTATTTTATATCTGAAAGCATATTGTAAGAATGCTAGACTCCCAGTGTAGAAAATACATACCTAAGATATGGACTTTATTTTCAATTTTACCATTTGGCAACAGTGGTAAGTTGTGGGATAGGTATCTGCTCATTGCAGGGGTGGATGGCAAGGCCAAAGGGCACGTGAAGGTCTGTAAAATGACACTTTTCCATTCTGCAAGTGCATTTGACAATAGTGTGAGGGACACTCCCCAAGAGGGAAGGAAGACAGGGGCGTTTGGCAGGAGGGGTGCTATCGCAGGACGTTCTTGAGGCCAGTGGCACTTTTGGTCGGTAACCAAGGCCTACTGCCCCAGGGGAAGCCTCACACTTTCCTGTGGTTCCCCCACCCAACTTGTCACTTCCCCCTTGGGATATATTTTGTGAAAGTGACCTTGTTTATTCAGCCCTCGTAGCCACTCATGTGCTACAGTGTGGAATCGTTGAAGTCATAATTTGTTTACTTTCAATTACATTACATTATTTGACTAAACAGCACGTTACGTTAATTTGTGTCCCCATACCTTGGAAGAAAGGTAAAAGGAGTTAAGAAAAATGAAATTTTACAAAAAAAAAACCTTGATTTAAAAACAATAACAATAATAAAATCAGTTTTCCTTTCTTTATGAATATTGAATAGAATATATACTACAATTAGCTGTAGGGACTTACGCAGTCATATGCTACTCAATATATTCAACCTGCTTATGTGCTATTCTACACTGTAATGTCTGTGTAAGTCTCTCTGCATAATTACATCTGTCAGAACAAAACATCTATAATAATAAAAAACAAAATGCCCACAAGAATGTTTTACCATTTCTTCTCAGTATGCTAGTTTAATATACACTTGATATGATCTTTGACTCATTTATACATTCTGTAAGATATCTTTGATAATATACAAGCGGTTTAAATGGTTATGTTGCATTATCATCCAACAATTCCATTAAAATGAATGAAATTATTAAAATCTTGATTGCATTTCTATATTTTGGAGACATATTCAGTGCTAAATTTGTTAAAGTATGTTCTAATATTATGTGCATGACCCACATACCATATAAGCATCGACATATTAGAAGAAATAGATTTAAATCAGATGTTTCAGTTCCTAAGGGTTCTGAAATTAATTGGCTTCTTCAAGAGAGCTGAAATCTCAGAAATTTACACCTCTCTTTCTTTTCGCATGCTGTCACTGCTCTGACAAAACATGCACAATACCTAAATCCTGTTCTGAACCTGAACGCTCATAAGACATAGTGTTCAACCCGGCAAAGAATAAATAAAAAATGTTCACTATAGGCTATTACAGATCTTGGTGAAATGAAACCCGCCGTGTATGTGCGTATGCGCGTACGTGCACGCGTGTGCAGTGTGTTGTAATAGGAACACATAACCCTGACGTAAAAAAAAAGAGATTGAAAAGCACACATGAATAAGTAACACATGTGGATTTCTGCTCAAACCCTGACCCTCCCTGCTATAGCTGCCTTTCAAATACGTACGCTCGCCACGGCACTTCATTTCCTTTTGTTTTGTTTCAATTTACACTTCTGATTTACTGACTATGTTCAGGGAATAAATCCACAATCCCGTCAGATTGAAGCGCTGGATAGGGAGTTCATTATCTATAATACTGTTATAATCTCTGTCTGCAACAAAGACTCTTTTTATGGCTCACCCCACTTTTTTTCCTTCTAAATGTTGGCCACACTTGTGTCAGCAACATCACAGTCACCTTTTGACCGTTTTGGAAGTTAGCACGTACAGTGGGTTATGTTAGCAGTCAGCCCTTACAGGAATACTGCACAGGAATAATGTTTGCTCATTGCTCAGGATGGTTACACGTCATTGGATTTCTTCACAACATGTAGTAGGCCTCAAAATGTATGTATGTTTCCAGGGAATGTGGGCAAAGACCATGATTTGAACGTCTAAGCATCAATATCGGAAACTGGTCCTTATCGCTTAGGAGCAGGTAGGAAAACCAGCAAACAGAGAGTCAATTCTTAAAAGTGACATCACATGCCTCCGGATATTAAATTGACATGGACAAGTGGAGCTTTATTCTGGCGCATTTGAAAAATAGAACTGCGTGTTAGATATGCTCGGTGGTTTTGAAAAACCTGAAGCTGTCACATTCGGAACATGCAAGACAGACGATGACAAAAAGAGTATGCCTGTCTCATCCAATTGACAGAGAACATAAACTCATGTTGTTCGGTCTGTACCAGAAACGGAACGGAGAAAGTGTGGTATCATGAGCGGAAAAACTAAATTCCTAACAGGGCAACAGAATACTTCACTGGAGTCTTTTTTTCTTCCAATTTTTTTGAAAGATTTAACTGAAAGGAGATTGACAGGAAATGTCTCACATTACAGAAAAGAAAAAAACTTGGCTAATTATGTTTTCAGCTCAAGTGAAACTATGTGTATGTGCGCGACTGCGCGCGCGTGTGTGTGTGTGTGTTCGAATTTGTGAGAGAGACCTCGCATGGCTGCGACTAAGCATCTGTGCATGTGTGTCTATTAAGAGGTATGAGAATGTTTATTGGGTTACAGTTACAGTAAGTCCTGAATGTGATTTTTTTTTTATTTTAATTTTAAATGTGGTGTGAAAATGTGACAGCAAGTCAGTGCTTGCTGAGACCAGAGCATCAGTCACACCTGCAGGTGCCAAGCTGCCCAGCAAGAAGACACAAACCCGAGACCAGAGAGGGGGGTTGAAGGAAGAAGAAAAAAAAAACGAGAAAAAAGAGGGAAGCTTTTGAAGCATCTGTCTGCCCGTGCTTGAGAGAAGCTGTGAACTGCGGACAGGCGAAAGAGGAGAAGAGGCAGCGGAGTGCAGATGAGTGAGAACGGTTAAGGTGTGAATGCTCCCCGTAATTCACCTGGGCTAACCCCACTAGCCTTTTAGTGGCTGTTTATCACTAGGCAGGCTAAGCTCTGCGTCTTCCTGTCTGGCTTGGCTGAGGGTGCAATTCAAGTAGTTCAATTAAGGTTATGTGATGAAACTCGGTTAACTATTCAGGGGCGCAATTTTTTAATGTAAAGGATAGAGAGCCATAGTCCCCCTCTTGATTTTGACAGGAACCTTCTTCCTCCACGCATACATCTGTGTGCATATTTCCCTCACAACACATATTGTCCTGCTTACTCACATCAGCTAAAATGCACTCAGCAACAGACACTCTTAGCGAGCCACTCCTAGAGCATTGTGTGCATCTCACCGTGCTGCAGAGCACCCTAAACAACACCCTACACATAGTATATATTATTCATTATCACTTTGGAATATAATTCAAGGAGGGATATATCTCACATAGCATTCAGGATGATTCCAACAAATGGTGGTGCTTATGTATAGGCCATTTGTTTAAAATGTTTCCATGTTTCTGTGCAGTATTAGTTTTTAGATTAGTCACTTTATTTTCTTCTGTCAGATCTATAGCAATGTATTATATAATTGTGACAATAATTCCTAAAATTACCAATATACTACTGTCACTGGTGCTATATCTACCAGTACAATTTAAGGCAAAAAAAAAAGGCCAGGACTTAGTCTGTGAAAGACTTTGTATTCAATCTTCTAAAAACACTTTTTATTCCATTCACTTAATTTAAGCTGGTAAATAATAAAGAATAACATAATCATTACTGAACAGGAAATTGAGTTCAGGAGAGTGCTGCCACATTTCAGGTCAAAACTGATGCGGTAAAGTGGCCAAAGTAAGATTGCATCGCGTTCATCCTCTTAGGTAAGTTTAAGGGCAACTGATTTCAGGATACATCCATTTTGTAGCACATGAAATGTGATTTGTGTCCAAACTGGTTTGCATTACATGATTTTAACCAAACCAGTACTGTAAGTTGTATAAAATGTAATTATCTATGGATAATTATTTGATAAAAACTTTGTCCTATAAATATTGCCCTAAAAGTGTTAACTTTTTATCAGATTTATCCACATCATCATGAATTATGATATTACTGAAATGGAATGAAAAAGGCTGGGCAACCAAAACATTTTAGCCTTGCTGAACCCTGTAAGTGAAAGGTACTGTAAAGACATGGCAGAAAAGAAAACTGGCTGAACAGACCGTGCAAGTTATACTCAAGGCGAAACGCTAGATAAACCCCCTCCTACAGCATGCTGCGATGTTCACTGGGTCTTTGAAATAGTGGCACGACGGAGCGGCGGTGCCTGAACTTTGCTGGCTGCAGTGATCTGTCCATCAGGGCTGGTGGGGGCGGAGCCTGAGTCACACTTCCTCTTTGCTGGCGAGAAGACGGCAACACGACGGCTGCGGAGCCCTTGGGTTTGACAGCTGTGAGTCACGGGAGGCACAGGCCTGGTGGGGTTTAGATGTCTACAGCCCACACACATGCACGTATGTGCATATATACATGTGCACGCACACGCACGCACACGCACACCCACGCACACATACACAAGATTCAGGTGAAGCTCAGATGTGCACACCCACAGGTCTCTCAGAAACGGGTTTCCCCATTGGCTCTTCATCATACCACTCTCTGTCTGTGAGACCTAGACCCTGGGGGTTCACAAAGGTACTGTAGGGGGTCCCTGGTCAGCAGGTACATGAATGGATACATACCACCCCCAAAGTCTTTCAAAAGTACCTTTTACCCACTGGAGCATAATTTGTTCATATAGAAATAGCTTCTCGTTGTGGAGCAATACAAGTATAATTTATAAAAGTCCAAGAAAAAAATTGTGAATAGTGAAGCACTGAATTCTGTGTAAAATTAATGAATTATTCAGTAGTATTTTTTTAAATGTACTAGTTTAAATGTATGTATGCAAAATTCAACAATGGCTACAAAACAAATGGTGTTTAACATGTAAGACTACTATCACTATTTTAATTTTTTTCTACCCATAGAAAGCCATTATAACTGTACCTCTCATTTCTATCTGATGTTCAGTCCTAAAATGCAGTTGTCTGCTCGTTGTTGCCATAATTATGTTCATCGCTATTCTTCTACGGTCTGCGCTGTTGACGATGTCACCTTTAGCGGCATTCGTCGATGCGTTCTGCTGTCAGTGTCACAAGATCAGCCAAAGCGCCACACGCCCATGCTCGCACCCTCACCCACGCGTCACCTCTGTACCCAAACACTGTGCCCCGGTCCCGTACCTAACCCCTCGCTCCCCCTACACCCTGCCGCAGACACCTTTGCTAACTGTAACCAGGCCTGGGGCACTGTGCTAATACATAGCTCTCTGTTGATGCACAAGCCATATTAAAGTGATTCATTTTAGTATGAAGACATGCTCCCAGACACCGTCATTCGCCAAATCTGAGGTTATATCGCTGCTGACGTTTCGGGTCCCGGACCTTCATCTTGCTCAGATGAAGGTCTTGCACCGAAACATCAGCAGCAATATAACCTGAGATTTGGCAAGAGTTAGGGTACAGGAACATTTTTTATACTATTACTTTATACTATATTTTCTCACTAGCTCCCATGCAACAAATGAAGGATGTTCTTTTTTCATCTTGGGAATCCATTTTGACTTTCATGCATACATCACACACACACACACACACACATACACACACGCACACACACACACACACACACACACACACACACACACACACACACACACACACACACACACGCCCAATGTATATAACACCATGACATGTTTCCTATATATTACACCATGACAAAGAGACACAAACTAATGGATCTGACAGCCCTGTTTTTTTTGGATATTTAACTCCTATCCTTAGGTATATATATACACACGCACAGAAGGTGTGGAATGTATCGCGTATACCCTATCTATACTCACCAAAGCAGGAATTTAGTTAAACTCCTCTGAGTATAAACCATCTCTTGAATGAAAATTGACCATTTTTAAATGTATTTTTTTCTTTTTTTTTCTTCTTCTGCCGACCTGAGGGATGAATACCTCATAAGTGATAGTTATATTAAAATAATATAAATTAATCTATCACTCACCTAAACGATATGTCATGCTCACCGAGCTCAATGCACATACAACATAAACCCCACGGCAGAACCTCTCCAGCTAGATTTGTGAGTGAATTACAGATCCAATCACTTTATTTAATTGGGTCTTTTGAATAATCAATGGGCATTCAATGTATCACAACTGAATCATTCCTTTTAGTTAGTTGGCGAATTCTCCTCTGCCATCCACAAAGACAGTTTCCTCACAGTCAGACGTGTGAGAATGTGAAGTTGAACAGGAAAGGTAATTTTTTTAAAGCTCCTTTAGCGCCCCCTATTGGGAAATAGACCTTCTCTGCAGTGAAACATGTTCTGTATAGTATAGGGCCTATGCCACATGTGACTGTTAAGATGAGGCAGGACAATTATATCCTTTAATGAGGCCCAAGACACTTTATCAAGATGTGTTAATTGGAACCATTTTTATCACACGGCAGTGAAAGACATAAAGAGAGAAGGCTCCATTTTATTAAATGATCTGTTCACACTACTGGGATGTTTTTTTTTTGTTGACATTTTTATCCTCTGTTTTAAATGCTGTCTCTCTATGATTTGTGCTCTTCCTAGATTGTAACCGCTCTTTCCCTTTCTCTAAACCATAGTGCCCTTTATAATGTTGCTGTGACATCCTGTAATTTGCCCTGTGGAGTACTCTGTGGTACCTCCCTAGCTTTAGCATCAAACATGGCGGATTGATTAAGCAATGTTAGTTCCCTTGTTTCACTGATATCTATGGGATGATTTGCCTGAGAACAGAGCTGCAATGCATTAGCAACGCCAATACTACAGTACAGAATTTAGTGTGGGTCTTTATTGTATGACGATAGTAGAATACTGAGGTCGGGTGTATTAGATATTAGGCAGATGTGTTTTTCTTATTACGTTTTGCTGTAAATACATGGCAAATGGATATAATTGAAATCTGTTGCCACTGGGTAGGCTTCAGTTTCCAGGAAAGACAAATGTCAGTACTTTACATTTCCGTTATCTTTATATAGTATGTAAGATCAGGGGTAAGCAATCACATGACAACATATTTTATGGTTTGCAGAGAAGTAAATATCTATATCTAGTCTCATACCTAATCATCTGTTGCATGTGCTCTGATCTTGGATTTAATTTGCATTAAAAAACTGCACAACAAAATGTAAAATGCATTAAACTGAAGGAGGGAGATAGAAGAACTTCGAAAACGATTGTGTTCTTTTCCCATTTTTTCCACAACTAGTTTGTGAAAAATGGTAGATTGTTTGCGTAATGTGCTGTCCTAAAGTTTCCAGGTGTGTCTGGCTAAAAGCGCCATCTCTGACCTTTAGAGGGGAAAAGTAAGTCTTTACTCTACATTATTTCTACACCATTCAGAACATCATCTCTGAGGGCTACTGAGGGCTACTGTGATCCCTGCTGAAATTACATCTCACATACAAAATCTTCAAACAAAATCTGTTACCACCACCTCCTGGCACAGCATAGTGGCTTTGGACTCAATTTCATTCAAACTCTGGTGCTGTTTATCACTGAAATGGAGAAACAGCATATATTCAATATTTCTATTCATGACTGAAACAAAGAAGAAATACATACAATCAGCAATGTATGAGAATCAAGTACTGCAGGTGGTCCACGATACTCTCACCTACGGGAAGCAGTTACATGAAAGGTCAAGGCATGACAGAAAATATAAAATGACAATTTACCACTTGCATTTACAGACATTTACTGCCACCTAGTGGTCTTTATGCTATATTTAAATTTACGCCAAACGCCAAAGCTAAATTTCTTGAATTTGGGAATCTAATCACTGCATGCTGTTCCATTCGGTTAAGACACAAGGGCATGTATTCTTGAAAACATGCTACTTTATGTTCGTCTCATATTAGCATAGCTCATATTCATAGTAAGGTCTGTGAGTTAGTCTGCTGAGCTTCTAGACTATGGGTACCCAACCTTTTGCACAACACACATTTTGTTGGGGAATAATACAGAAATGGTATATTTACTTGCAGCTGGGAAAAAATATTTGCCATCGAGCCATAAACCTTAATGGAAATATAAATCAGCCTGCACAAAAAACTAGAATGTGTAGGGCATACACTCATGGTAGAACTTATGCTATGTGAACTTTCTCCTATTCAGGAGGTAATTAGATAATTAATTTGTTAGGTAATCCATTAATTAGGCATGCCATCACTGACTGACTCATATCACCTTCATCAGGTATCCTTCCCCTCACCCAAGGAGGCTAATGCATCTGATTGTTATCTGGATGCAGAGATGCAGAGGATGTTTCTTCGCCATTTTGTGCATTCATAATGTGATGTGAACTGGCTGATATAGGGTGAGAGGAAGAGCTATTGTTAAAAGAAAAATCTAATTTGGAGCTGAAAACTGATAAACATGTCAGCTTGTGTTTGGGGTTGATAGGCTAGGCCTACTGTGTGGCGTGGAGACTAGGGTGCAATATTGCTGTAGCTATCCTGTCAAGGCAAAATGATGGATAGCACGGTATGTGATGTTATGTAGAAGAGACAGAGACCCTTGCGCTTTTTAGGGTGTAGGCTAGCCTACAAATCTATGCTTGGTGTAGTGCTGGGTTAGCCTATTCTAATCTAGACTGTAGCCTAGGTGATGAGCCAAGATTAGCTTGCCATTTCGAAGCCTACTGTATACATAAAAACTGGAGTTGGAGACTGGGGTCCAAAACATTACTTGGGACGTCTGAATTGCGATGCTGTGGCCTATCTCTTGCACTTAGAGACTTGGCACAATGTTAATAAAAACCCAATTGTCATAGCCTATTTGTGATAGTCCTTCGCCGGACTACTGAATTTTCTTCAATATTTTTGTGATATTCCTGGCTAGCGTAGCTATAGGCTATAACTAGTAGGCTATATGTTCACAAAGCATGAGCGCTGCATTGGGTAAAATGTGGCGGCTTGTCGCCATGGTAGGCTAGCATGCATGTTCATGCGTGTCTGTGCTGTGCTAGCTATCATCATTTTGAGAACCGTGTCTGCAAGCAATGCACCACATGCGATTGGGTTTGGATGTAAAGACTACCAAACGAAAAAAAAAAACGGCCGTATGCAAAACGTGTGGGTCAGATCTCAGATGGAGCATGCACACCATGGAATTTTATTAGACATTTGAAAACCCACCAGGCGAGATTAGTAAATCAGATTTCCCACTAGTAAGATCAGACTTGGCTAGCTAACGGTATCATCATAGTTGGATTGGAAGCTGAACAAAAGACAGCTAATGCTAGCTAAATAGCCTAACCAATGTTCTTCTAAAATAGCAATAGCTACTAATGTTGGCTGGAAAGTCTTCTGTAGGATATCCATGTGTTGGTTCAGTTGAGTTTGTTTACAAAGAAAATAGATTTGTTGGACCAACGTCGGGAAAGTTGGCATGGTTGCATTCAGATTAGTTCGTAGGCTATGTAAACGAAGAAACAACCTAAAAAATATGTGTAGTTTGCTTTATTTCCCTATTATTTTTACTTTTGCTATCATCATTTCCTTAAGCATAAGAATCCTGTGCCATGGGCCAGAATCTTTTGTGGGTTAAATCTCTCCTACCTTGTTGTAGGTTTCAAAATTTTACAGGAGCCACACAGACTCAACTGACTGTTGCCTGACATACAATAGTTATCCCCTGTACTGCCCAGTGCCCTGGGCTGCACGGGTGATGACCTCAAGCTACTCAAGCTAACCCTCTTAATATGTGGGGTGAACTCTCCCATTGCTACCAAACAACCTTGAAGGTCACGCACCATTATTCAAACAACTGAAAGTGCATTCATGCACTGGAAGACCGAGTTTATGCTGGTTTGGCTGGTTAGGGTAAAAAATTATTGTTTACAAGCAATACCGCTTGTGTTAAACACCTAAAAATTGGTTTACAACAGTGTGTGTGTGTGTGTGTGTGTGTGTGTGCTCGTGCATGTATGCGTGTGTGTGTGTGTGTGTGTGTGTGTGTGTTGCGTGTGTGTGTGCATGTGTGTGATATACACACAAACATCACTAGACCACGGCAAACTTGATTAGCCCCTGTCACAACGCGTTTACTCCCCATCCGTCTCCCTAAGTATTGTGGGCCAAGGTTCCTCTCAACAGCAAAGTGGCAAAGTGGCCCCCTTTTAGTGCTTTCATTGGCTGTAATGGAGAGCGATCTGCAGGGGCCGGCCGTTTATAAACCCTGTCCAAATCATTGCTTTCTGCCCGAAAATAGCCCGCCTGTCAGTCTGCTTTAAGAGCAGCTGCCTGAGCGAGCTGGCTAACAGGATAAGCGCTCCACGGAGAGAGCAGTACTGGGTAGTCAGACACAGTGCCTGTGACACGTTTCTTTGATGGGATCGTGGTCCAGGTCTTGATCCCATTCTCTGACCCAGCTGACCTGGGTACTTGATGAAGAGCTCCACCCAGCCAGGTTTTACCACCATCCCACTGCTGCCTCTTCTCTCTCAGGGCTTGACTTTTTATTTTTTTTATTTTGCATTTGTTTTGTTTTTTTTAGGTGTGTGTGTGTGTGTGTGTGTGTTTTATTTTTACGGGATGGACACAGATGACATGCGAGATGATAGCGAAGTATTACAGGCATTATGTGAGTATTAAGCAGGGTATTACAGGCAGAATGTGAGTATTAAGCAGAGTATTACAGGCTGAATGTGAGTATTAAGCAGAGTATTACAGGCAGAATGTGAGTATTAAGCAGAGTATTACAGGCAGGATGTGAGTATTAAGCAGAGAATTACAGGCTGAATGTGAGTATTAAGCAGAGAATTACAGGCTGAATGTGAGTATTAAGCAGAGTGTTGGAGGCAGAATCTCAGAGGGGATACGCACAGCTCCCTGTTGTGTATAAAACTGTTTGGACACCACTGGCATTGTCCTGGAAGAGTCAAAGTAGTAGAATGTGTACGAGATCAGCTAATGACCTGTATAAAATGTTTATTATTGGCTTATGGGACACAATGCCACATTTTTCAGTTTTAGAAAAAGGCACACCGATTTTTTAATTATGCCCCTTTTCCATTTTCTACTTTTTTGTATTTGTCTACATTGTTTTCTTATTCATGTTTTTCTATGCAGAACTAGAACTAACATTCGAATTTAATCAAATGGAAGTTAATGAAACAACCGATGGCTCTAGTGGCATACTTTCAGTAAGAGAGCAACAAAGTTACACTGTAGTAAATGAATGACTCTCCTGAGCTCAGTCCTTGTGAGTTTTTTTTTTTTTTTTCTTTTGGAGGCAGGGGCACAATCCCAAAACCTTCTCACCGTGGTCAAACGGTCAGCCGCATGGAAAACGACAGTCACACTTTGTATGGTAATTGCATCCTTGCTGAAGGAAGCCTCTCAGAAGGGGCGGCTTAACTCATAATGTCAGCCAGTCATTCACGTGAAGTGTAGCCGTTTGAAATGTCCGTGAATGTGCTCTCCCCCTCTGCTTTGTTTTACGGGCTCCCTTCCTGTTTATACCGCGTTACTTTAGTTGCCATGCAACTATTTACACGACTGTGGAAACTATTAAAATTCCATTTTAAAGTGCTTAATTCTATTTGGAAACAGACACGTACGTTCCAGAGGTCACTTTCTGCATTTCTGTCACTCGTTCTGGAATTGCGGCGAAGGAATGGCGCTAGCACGAACTCTGCATCTTCATGACGGAGGCCCAAAATAATGTAGACGTCTCAAAAAAGTGCGTTAAAAAGTTTTCGTAAAACTGCATTTATCACATGTTAACTTGAGGCTAAGGCGGGATCCTTAAGCTGTCAGCATCCCCCCTGAAATCTAATGACTGTAATGACTTGTGAAAAAAATAAAATAAAATAAAAACCTTTGAAAGAACAATAAAGCCGTAAAAGCCGCTCTTGGCTGGCTTGCCACTCATTCAGCTTCGTGAAGGTTTCCAGGAAAACTTGCACACAAAAGGTTTGTGCCAGCCATTATTCTAAAGTGCGCTATTACTGCATTCCTCGTCTAATCTCCCCCTCCCCACTCTCCTCCCATTTTTAATAAGAATTTGATGTCGGTACTTCCTGGCAGCTTGGTCAAATTAAACTTGATTAGTTACACATTGCATTATTCACAGGCAGGGAAGTAAAGGCCTTAGAGTAGACAGTGAGTGTAACTAAGGCCCTTTTCTGCCCTGCAGAGTAACATTCTATTACAGGGAAACCTTTCTCCTTTTAGTCACATCCCTTGCTCATAATTACTTAGAACAGTACCAGTGGCAGATATGCCCTACATTGCTGCCATTGGCAAGGACTTCTTTAATTGACGGGAGTTACTTTGTGCGTGTGTTAGTGAGTGTAATGGTGTGTGTGTGTGTGTGTGTGTGTGTGTGTATGTGTGGCGAGCTGGGGGTGGGGGGGGTGTGAGAGAGGGAGAATATGCGTGCCTCCCTTTATGCCTGTGTGTCTGTGCAGTGCATTGGTGAGGATGGAAGACCGTGAAGGGAAATGGTTTGAATTACATGCTGTCAGTTAAAAAATGCGCAGGCTGGGTTACGGAGAGAGCGCTATTTTTCTGGGGTCAGCACGGGCCATTTAATGCATCACTCACGACCGTATCTCAGTTTTTTTAGCCGCCGCAGCGAGGGCTGAATGTTGCGCGGGAGCTAGCCGAAATGACTGCAGCTCTCATCTCTGTGTGCATGACACGCAGTTGAGCATGCATACACAAATGCAGTTGTGCGTACATATACCGTACCCAGCTTGGGTTGGTAGACTGCTGAAGAAGTACTTAAGATTGACATTGGGCAATAGACCCCAGGTCTAAAGACTGTGGCTATGAACACTTGTTCAATATTCCAATGTTGATCCTGACCAACTGTTGTTAGACTCTTTACCGTAAAATGCTCTTGATATGACTCTGGTTAATTGAATAGCTATTGTGGCATGGACGTGCTTTTAGATATAAAAATATAGCACACAAGGAAAAAGTGCACAACGCGTTGTTTTATTATTTCTGAGACAAAAACTTAGTTTTTTGTGCTGGGTGATGACATTTAGAAGCCTGTGAGATTCATGTGTGAGCACTGAATTATTGATTTAGCTTTTACTGCAGAGGTTTCCAAACAATATTGCAAATAGATTACGGTCAGTACAGTTCTTTGGAGTTATACCCGCAAGGTCCGAGAGACCCTTTATACCAAAATGCATAATCGTGCAGAGTTTAGTAGTAGTGACAGTTTAGGCTAATGGAAGCTTGTCCCCTTGTGGGGATTGCGAGTTTTTTATCGGATTGCGAGTTTCCAGGGTTCAGTTCGTAGGGTGTGACAAATAAAGCCGGTCGCCTTGTCTCTCCCATAGGTACGCAGCGTGATCCTTGTGCAGGCTGCTTGCCTCTTGGGGACTTACAGGAGATGCTCTGCTACAAGATCGGTCAGTGAGTGGCAGTGGTTCTTCTTTGACCACCGCTAGGCTACTCACGTTGGCTCTTGGCGTCTCGTCTCCAGTTCTCCGCGGCTAATAGCGGGGGGTAGAGGAGCTGTTGGGTCAGTTTGCTGTTCGGTCAGTTTGGTCGGCATCACCGATGGCGGAGGCTTCCTCGTGGAGCGAGGGCTCTTCCAAGAGTGTCAAGAGTGTTTTAGAGTCCTACTGAACTGTTTAGAGGGTTCTATTTAATGGGTCAGCCAACCAGTTAATCAAGGCCCCGAGACACATTAGATTCCCAAAGGGAGTGACATGATATATGCAAATGCAATCATTAATATGCAGATTTGCGTTCAGTTCTCAAATTAAGAGCTGATTAGCAGCAGTGGCACTCTGTGTGGCCTCCAGTTTCATTACCGCAAATTAGAAAAATAATAATAACTCGAAACCCATATTTATTTTCGGTAGACATCCCCAGTTTATGTATCAGCAGGGGGAAAAAATAGGATAGCAAATCTGCAATTTGCAGACACACTTTAAGGGCTTAATTTTCCTCATGAACGTTCTGCTGTAATCAGCTGTATCAGGGGCAATTTTAAGTATTTAAATACCATTTGGAGACAGTAATTACTTTTTTCACTCAAAAGTAAAGGCGCCGCAAACGTCTGGTAGCTGCAAACTGTTGGAAAGTTGCTAACGTGCTACCCAGTGGTCTATGGTGTTTCTGTCGCCAGCAGCTAAAGCTCTTAACCTTTTGCTGTGTGTCAATTCGGTTTGAGGTTGCTGTTTGTTAAACTGTGGTTGGCTGGATCTGATAACAGATGTGGTTACCGTGGGGACACAAGTTCTTTCCACGTCACATCTATGGGCGGTGGTTCTGCACTTTTTATTGCTTGGGAATTCACCGACGAAGAATATCACTTCGGTTTCACATCTCTGATCTGGGCCATAAGGTCACGGTGAACTTCTTTCTCGTCTGCGTTTCACAGAATATGAAACAAACGCCATCAAAATGTGCTTTGTGTCACAGGCAATGCAAGTTAGAGAGTTGATTGGCTCACTTGATCATCGTACGTGGCAACGGCCTTGAGTCTTGGGCCATCTATGTAATTCATCAAGCTTTTAAGGGGCGAATAATGCACTTTACTGGAGTGGACGATTTTGGATTTTCTCTTTCACTAGAAGTAGTAATAATAATAATAATTAAGGTGACCTGGGACTTTTTTTTAGATTGAAGAGCTTCAACTGAAACCTCAATGGCTATGAGGGAATGATCGCGAGTGCCGTGTGTGTGTCTGCATGTCTCCGTGTGTGTGTGTACACGTATGTGCGTGCACATACAGTATGTGTGTGCCAGGAGGTGTGTGTGCGTGAATGCATGTGTTTGTGTGTGTCAGCCAGAGAGAGACAGAGGTTTGGTCCAGTCAGCAGCAGGAAGACCAGGTGTAATGATTCACCTTCTGAGGTGTGAGTTAGGGGAAGGGTGGGGGTGGGGGGGGGGGAGGGGTGGTTGTGCCTGCCTTTGCTGACAGAATGGAATTTTGTGTAATTACAGCAAACAACAGTCTGCAAGACCGCTCTCTCTCACACACACACACACACACACACACACACACACACACACACACACACACACACATGGCAGATGGTCCAGCTTTCTGCAGAATTAGGTAACCGTGACGACCGCCTCCGTTAATACGGTTCCTGCGTTACTGCTCGTCTCTGACTAATGACCATCAAAGGCTGAGCATACAGAGCTGTGGAAAACACCGGCCAGCACGGTTAGATGTGGCCTCGGAGGGGTTTGTACAGTAGTGCAAGCAAACGCATGGAACGCATGAGCATTTGGTATATTTGCACCAAGCTTGTTGCTATGGTTTGTGGTAAGGATTACATTTGACTATTACATTTACATGCTTAAAGAGCTGTCTCTCTTTCAGCTCCAAAACCTAGACTACAGCTGTAGTTGCAATCTGCCAGTCTTCTAAGAGTACCTATCACCTCATCTTATCGTCCCATGTATCTTTCTCTTATAATTTATTTTGTTTTCAACGACTCCTGCCGAACTCAGGTCACAGTCATGAAGGTGATGAACTGCCATATGCTGTACATTCAAATCCCAGGCATGCACCATGCAGGCCTATATAGAGGGTACTCTCATCTGTATTTACACATAAATCCCATGAAGTGTTTGTGAGGCACAAGTATGTATATATAGTCCCCTGCTTCAGTGTGCTGTGTCAGTACCCTTCCAAACCTGAGGGCCCTCAGTTTAATACTGTGTGAGCTGCTTCTCTGCGGCCAGCTGCAGAGAGAATGAACCCCAGGAGATTTTTCAGAACTTTACTTCGGTGGATTTCAGCACTTTATTATCTTCTTTATTTTATATATTCTTGTCCTTAATTGCTCCAAGCAGCAAGTATGTTGTAACCCGGAATTATCTCTGGTGAAAACCTTGTAGTGCGGTCACGCAGTCTCATTCAAAGTTGTGTGCTTCTTCTGTCTGCCAGAAGGAGGCAGTATTACACCTTTGCATCGCGTTCCCTTTGAATGAGTTATCGCTTTGTAGAGTCTCGCTTTTGTGGTTTTTATATACGAGTAAATTCAAATGACATTTAAACAAATTAACATATTTGTTATTTTACATTCTTTGAGGCGTTACCTTTTTTACAGAAGCCTGTTTCCTTCCTTTTTCATGCTCTCCCCATTTTTCAGTTAATATGCAAAGCCTTACCTGTTAGTTTGAAGCAATGTAGTCGTTTTTAAGATATGTCTAGGGATGTGTTAGAAAACCAGAGAACATAGAAGTGTACAGCCACTGGGGAAGGTGTATTTATCAAAGTGTGTGTCTCAGTTTAAAAGTTCTGCGTCTCTGAAATACCTTTTTAAACAACTTTTCATCCGCATTTATTTTTTCATGGTGGCACAAGCCTATGCGTTCGCCTCGGCTTCCTCCATATATTTGGACAGCCATCGCAAAGAGACGGCACGCAGATGGCAGGTAAGCCCAATTACTTCTCTTGTTAGGTTCATCACAGTGAGGGTGAATCACTGCATTGAGAACCAATGGTTTATCAAGTTAGGCCACTCGCGAGCACATGAAGAAATGCCTTTTTTGACCAGTCAATTATAAGCTTTTGAATATCATCAATCCCTTATTGTGCACAGCCTAATTGCTTAGAGTCCTTTTCTATTTTCCATAATCTAGACATGCAGCTGGATTGCACCGTTTATACCTCATTGGTCAGTCTTCCCTTGAGAATATTATACAGCTGCTGTTATACACCTCATGATGAATATCTGTGTGATTCTGGAAGGAATAACGTGAGCCCATCCTTCTCTGAGTCGAGATGGCCCTGTCTTGCCTTGTATTTACAGGCCAATAGTGAAGCCTGGATTATAGGGCTATTGCGGTATTGTATTTTTCTCCATGTGGATCTTAATGTTCCCTGAAATAAATGATCCATTTATGCTGTGAAAAATCGATGACCACCCTACAGAGCAGCTGCTGGTTTTTATTACGCCTTAAATCAGATTCAGTGTTTATCAAAGCTATTGAAAGCAATACTGAAGCTAACTACACGACCTGTTTGTTCTTATAAGAAAGTACGTTTTTCCTTAAGCTGTAAACAGTTATTTTATTGTATTTGTTCAAACCAGAAACTTGGATGTTGTGAATGACTGGCATGCGATTGCACGGGAAAGTGTATTTGCAGCTGATTTACTATGTATTTATTCATACATGGTGCTATTTTCTGAACCCAATTCAACACAATTTGAACATGGCCTTAACTCAATTTAAAGACCTCCGAGGACTATTACAGAAAAATAACACCATTACAATGAGGTTCGGTTTAATCAAAATTTATGTTTAACTGACTCGCATATACAAACGTAAATGAAAATCCTTATATTTTTCTCCACAAGTGTAGTTTGGCGAGTAAACACCAACATTAGCTTGCCAAGGTGTTTGTGCCGAAAATAAAACTCTTATTGTCATTTTGGACACCACTATGAAAATTTGAGTACAATTTAAGCCAAATAAAAGTTCAAAAGTGAGTGACTGGACTTTTGCGGTTCTTCCATGTAAGGGCTTTGGCCTTACTTTATCAAGACCATTGACACCATCCACACAACGATAAAAAATACACCATTTATTTAATTATGTGCTTCTTAAAAGATGCCACTATCCAAAGTGACTTATGGCTTTCCTTTTAATGTAGTTTGTTTCAGTATGCAACTGGATATTTATCATTTATCAGGGCAAGTCCAGCTCAGTGCTGCTTGCTCAAGAATGCAATGGAAGAACCCTCAGAACCTGTCTACAAACCCACAGTTCCACACGTCCACCCACATCACCTTTTCCTTTTATGTCAACCTGTCAAGCCTACCTAACTTGGGTGGGTTTCCACCTGAATCGTATTTTTTAAAAAAGCTTTATAGCCTTGTGCAATCCCAGGCAATATTTCATATATTTCTGTGACTGCTCATGTGACCCCCTTCTACAGTGAGTGTGATCTGTTCACACAGAGCGAGTATTTGCGGCATTTCTTCCAGACTTATTGCACAATGTCCAGCATGCTTCATCATTTGTTCTTATCCGTGTCTCCGAAACAGACTCTACAGTTCAGCAGGTGCACTCAAGACTGAAATATTTTACAGCTCAGGATACAGGGGTAATAACTTTGGTGAGAAAGTGGAAACTGAGACATGAAGTCTCAATTTACCTGAACCCTAGAGCGTGATTCTCGTTACACAGAAACCAAAGAAATGACTCGGAAATGTGTGCCGGTGCCGTACAGTGATGCGCGAGGTCTCGTGCAGGAAGTTTTGTTAAAGGCAGGTGAAAATCCAGCAGTGGGCTAAGGAAGCGCTGAGCCAAGATGGAGGCCGCAGAGGCTGTGCCTGACGGTCTCTGCGCTGTCAACCGCGGTTTTGAGAGTGCTAGGCTTCCTGCATGCGTGGTTGGGATAAAAGCAGACGCGCCGGCTCGCCCCACACGGTGGGGGGGGAGGGGATCAGGGACCCATCTAGTTTGAGAAATGTCAACAGTTCCTTCTTGAGCGAGATTAATCAAAGTGGGATTAGCGAGCGGCTCCCGACTGCCCTGAGAGGCGGCCAGAATTACTGAGAGCGGCCGCTCTTGGACCTCAGTGTCAGAATCGGCGGAGGGAAAGGAAGAGGAGGTGTAGGAGAATGTCAAAGAGGACTTGAGATGGTTTCAGAGCCGGCCGGAGGTGTCAGATCACTCCCTTTTTGGAAGGATTGCCAGGGACCATGTCTGACAGTGTCATCTAACAGCAAATAAATTTACAGAAATGGACTGACCTTGTGTAACAAGGCACAGTTCCCTTCCAAAAAGCCCATCAGGTTATATCCTCATCTCACCCCCCCACCCCCCTCCTCTCCGAGAGATCAATCAGAGCCTCTTACAATGAAAAGAGTGGAAACTCATTTCATTCAATGCGACACGAATGTACTCTATGCCACGGTACTCCAAGGGAGGAAATAACTCAATAACTCTATAAAACCTCAGCTACTGCTGTTGGGAAGACATGCAGCGAGCTCAGCTAACTGTATTTGTAGCTCACAAGGCTTGGGCTTAGAACAAAGGGAGATGCAGAGGGGATCTATTTTCCTGTCTCCGTGCACCTTCCATACTGAACACTTTTCACATAAACCGTGGGACTTTTTCAAATACTGTCTTTATGACTGATTCGCTAATCACGATGAGATCTGCAGAGGGTTTGAAAGGTCAAGGCAGTGTCCAGTATTACGGCTTTATCCACCTGCTTCCAATTTATGATATCCCGTGGCTCATTATATCACTAAGATGAGTATCACACGTACTTCTTCTCTGTCGTATGGCTCCTAAGCTCATACTGTTAAAAAAAATCTTGAGGCAGCTGTGTTGAGTTACGGTAAATGATCTGGGCCTCTAACCTTAGCTGGAGAGTTGCAGGTTAGAGTCCCAGGTGGGGTGCTGCAGTTATGCCTTAGAGAAAGGCAATCAATCTCAGTTTCTTCTCTAAATAGCATACTGTATGAATGAAAATCATAAAAATGTAAACAATTTGCTACAAATCCATCAGGGTCACTCAGGATAGCGAGGTCCGGCAAAGAAATAACTGAATAAGTACGTAAATAAATAAATAGATTCATGTAGAATCAGCACTCTCCAGAGCAGTGTTTAGGTATATTGGTGCGCAGCATTCATAAAAAGTTATATATATATATATATATATAGAATAGAATAGAACAACTTTTATTTTCCCTTTAGGGAACTTCACTTGTAGCCACCAGCATCAACAAAAAATACATAGACAGTGGGGCAGACCCAAAACACACAAACAAACATATCAAATACTGACATTCAATGGAATCATTGTATTAATCAAACAAATGTAAAGTGAATTAAAGTGGAATACAGCCCTAATTAAAAATAGCCCCCGCTGTCCCGAGATGTCCATTGTCATTAAGCAGTCCAACACACAAACTCTGCCTCCACGACTTTCCTCCATACACGCAGTGTTGCGGTCTCTGTACACTGTTGAAATGGAGCACCGAGCTGCGTCAGCCTTCCCACTTGTCGCCTCGCTTTTCCCCCTCATTATCTTCTATTTCCCTTTCCTGGTGGCCTTTTGAAGATTGCTTGCACTCCTGGAATGCTTAGTGTTATTTGTAGACTTCAACGTTTAAAAAAATATAATTGTTTCTATATCTGAACATGATTTTCTTAGCGTGTACAAATGGTCCATTTTAAAGTCTGTGGCGAGACGAGGGTCGTAAGTGCTTTTGGCTATTAATAGCATTAGCCTACCCTGCAGTGTAACTGAAGAAGCTGAGGTTTTCGCAAGCAGCTACCCTTTTAAACAAATTTGTGCAAACATTTACGAGGTTTTCTTAAAGCTGTAGTTTATTGTTTCAGACGTCTCATCACTAGGGGCAAAGTGGATCGAGTTAAATACATTAAGCAACTTATTTTATGCGTATTATGCATATGCTGTATGTGACTATTCTGAAATAAATGTATTTAACCACCCGATTGTAATGACCTCCTTAATTGAACTAGTTAAGCCAATCCTCTTTGCTCTGAGATTGCAGGGCAAGCAGCAGTAAAGTCACCTGGTGAGTAGATCTCTAGAACCGAGTGTGGGCACCCCTGTCGTAATGCAAGGATAGTGGTGGGGTTGGAGTGCCGGAAAATTTCCAACGTTTCCAATTAATTACTCAACTGTGGTGGCCCGCCACAGTTTCAGAATGACCCCAAATTATGTTTTTTACATTCTTAATAATATTAGAAAGTAAAAAAGAAAGGAGTGCCTTGAAAAATCTCCAGCCCGCTTTTTCGTACCACAACAGACACACAGCACATGAAAAAACATGAGAGACGGCTGGACTACATGTCGCCATTACAGCATCACATGACGTATATATATATAAATATATATAAATATGCAAATCTGGGCCCTTTTCAACTTTGGGAGGAGGTCAGGGGGAATAGCAACCAGGTGGAATTTTTTTTCATTCTCTCGGACACTTAATAAAACTGTGAAAACATCTGGCATTAAGATACAAAGAGACAGTGTGTCCCCCACCTTACATTTCATCATCTGAGCTTCAAGCCCCACTGGACCAGGCAAGCAAATAGGAGAAACATGAGCAGGCTGGTCACATTGTCTTCTACTCCAGTTCTGCAAAAAAATATATATATTTAAAAAAAAAAGTTTTTCTGTGCACCACAGATTTCAATGCTTGCTCTATGCAGCCAGGCACCCGGCCATCTGTGTGTCTGTGTGTCTGTGCACAAGGCAATTCCAATGGCCATTCTGTGAACACAGGCAATCGGGTCACTGTACATTGGACAAACACATATTGTGCACTTGTAGATCAGGGCTGGTCCATTAAAGCTAAAGCTGTATTGTTTTGGGTGGCAGCCTCTAGCCAGAGACTCTTCATTGGGGAGACCACAGTTCTTCTCAGCTCCACTAAACATTACCCATCACTGTTTATATTGTTGAGCTGTGGAGGTTTTTTTATTGTATTTTCAATTACATGTACATTGCTACTATATGTGCAAAATAGCTGTTGATGTTCATCCAATACTTTAGGCGGAAACTATAGATTCACTTGGCCATGGAGATTCAAGGTTTGAATACAATGGAGTAACGTTTTCTTTTCGGCATTTAAATTATTCTACACTAATGAAACAAATGAGTGATGGGCAACATATGTTCATTTGTCCTGGTTGTTAATGTAAGCAATTGGTGTTACGCAAGATCCAATAAGCATTCCTCTGTACTACGGATATTATATCCTCTAAAATAACAGCATTGCAGATAACATATTTGCAAGTGACAGATGATTGACCTAACTCCACAGAAGATCTACAGAAATAGATAATTTCATAGAAAATATTCACTTGTTAAAGATATGATAGCAAGCGAATACTTTGTTGAAATGTATTTATTTTTTATGTATGTATTATCACTATGTCTCATAACATAAAAAAATCAAACATTATTTAAATAATCAGTGCTGGGAACAGTCCTGCATTTGGTCTGGCGTGTTTGTTGTTGCTTATGTTACGGCCATATGCCCCCTCAGTATGGCTTGCCGTTTGTTCCAGCAGTATTCCTGATGAATGTCTGCATCCATTCTGTCATTCTGTTGTTTGTAGGACTTGATTTTCCTTTAGATATATTTCCTTTCTGTATGCTGTTCTAATCTAAAGTCATGCAAACAGAATTAATAACCAGAAAGAGTCAAAATAGGGGACTTAGGTTACTGCTTTGAGTGCGTTGGTAAAACAAAACTAAACTGTTCCAAATGGCGGATGTGAATTTGATCTTCACTTATTCAAAAACAAATGCACATAGTGTGTTTTTACAGTATAATTCTAGTTCTTTAGGGATGAATTAAAATATTTAAAGAACATGGATTGCTGAGGGAAGTTTGTTATAAATCATTTACTAAAGTTGAACCTGATATGTAATCTGTCTTTTGAGTTATGCTTTTAGGAAACCGCGCCAGGAACCTTTTACGATGGTATGGTATCATCTCCCCAGCTGCTGGGCTGCTTTGCTTGCTTGGAGCGTTTCTCGGAGAGCGCCGGAGGTAATGCCACCTCACGAGGCGACAGAGAGGGCAGTGAACAGTGAGAGTGAGAGTTCTAAAGGTGCTGTCAGCACAGCGGGTTATTGCAACCTCTCAGTTGTGCAGCTGAGGATGGCGGCAACCTTTGACCTCTGTCAGAGTTCAGGACCGGGGCTTTGTCACTCAGCACGGTGCGTGAGAAAGTGCAGCTAGATGAAAATGTTCCTGCTGAGAATTTGGAGGCTTTAGAACGCTTTAATGTTTGTGCTCTTAGGAAAGCATTCCTTCTCAAATGAACAGCAGTTATATTATGCAATATGTGAGCATGCACATGATCACAAAAATGTATTAGGAGAACTTGCAGGAATTTAAAGTCAAATTGCATAACATTGCGCAAAATGCCTTGTGTCCAAAAAAGTGGAATTCTCGGGAACAGCCAAAAATGTGTGTGTGTGTGTGTGTGTGTGTTTAATACAATATTATGGTCTAGTCTCGCAGACTTTTTAACCATTTTTATTAGTTTCTGATCCAGGAGACATTTTATATTGCAGAGCTGGATAAACTTTCATGTGTCAAAAAAGGACATCAAATGGGAAAGTGAAATGCCCTTCTGATTCCTGCAGTCTTTTTTTCAGCTCTTTTTTTCAGCACAGCTCTACACTCCGGCGATATTCATATGTTCTGCAGAGGATCACCCTGAGCAGGTGTGCACCCTGCATGCCGTTAACAGGCTGTCCCAACTGTCCGGGACGTGTCTTTGTCAGCGGTGACAGGTACGATTTGCGTCTCCAAATCAGCAGAACCGAAAGTGGGCCGATGGCGGTAAATGGCGGCCGGTACCCTTTTGCCCCGGGCCTGCCCCTCTCCCTGTGTCGGAGCTTGTTAATGAGCCCTGGACACGGGCGCCGATCGATATGCGCCGAGTGTCCGAGTCCCCGTCTGCCCTCCTGTTCGCCGCCTTATTAAAATTCCCATGCCAAGTTTCCCTCGTAGAGTGAGGGCCCCCGCCACTCCCACCCTGCTTCTCGAGCTGGAATCTTTCCTCCACCTAATGAAGAGTAGCCCCGGGGGCGGGGTGGAGGGGATTTATTGAGCAGGCTAATAATGGGAGAGAAGGGCAGGCACTGAGCCAGCAGGTACCAGACCACAGGGAGAGAGGTGGCACCATTTTAGAGCAGTGAAGCCAAGAGTACAGAAACCTGCCTCTGCATGCCTGGGCCACAGGTCCTCATCTCCAACACATCCATGCTTCATAGACGGTTTATAACAACCTTCTATTGTGCTAAAGAGCTCTTCAAGCTGTTATTTTCTTTTACTAGGTCCCTCATTACATCTTTTTGTTTGCATAAATAGATTTGAACGTTAGAACAGCCATTAAAAACACATACTCTAAATACTGTATGTACCTCATGTAGCACAGATACTGATGTCGTTTCAGAATGGCCGAGCGGTCTAAGGCGGCAGACTCAAGGTGACGTAGAACCGAAAGGTTGGAGGTTGGACTCCCAGGTAGGACACTGCCGTTGTACCCTTGAGCAAGGTAATTCACCTGAAATGCTTCTATATATCCAACTGTATAAATGGATACTATGTAAAAAAAAAAATGCTAAAAGCTAAGTATGCTCTGGATAAGAGCGTCTGCTAAATGCCTGTAATACAATGTAATGCCTTCTTAGAAAAGACCACAAAATGAACCACTAAACGTTGCATATATGAATGCATGAAATTTGCATCTTGCTAGGTTTTATTTAGCGTGTTTGTTAGGCTCATGCAGGCTCTGATCAAAAATTGCTTATCTCGTCATAATAAATTCCTGCCTGTCAGATCGCATTAAGGTTTGATATTCACAGTAAATATGAAATGAAGAGAGAAATCAGGCCGAGATGAAAAATTCCAATGCATATGTTAGTGTCGTAAGTTAAATATGATCGCACAATTATTTGAGTCAAATGCAGATAAGGAAAAAGTATTCAAACCTTCAAATGCAGTCAATTTTGTTCATTCCGTTTGTGAAGCACATTATGAAATATCTAGTATTTGTCTATTATAAATATTAGTGTTCAATTAGTTACAATATTTCAGTTTAACCGTTCTCTATATGAGGGATTTTCTTGTTTGCCAAGCAACGTCTTCATTTTTGTGTCTCTCACTCATGCAGATCTAGATCGTAAAGGGACCGCTCACTTCTGCACCAAAAGGAAACTTTTGTCACGTGATCTGTGTGATTCATCACGGCCCCGTGTGCGCGTCGCGTCTGCGTCGAGTGTCCTTGGGCACTCCAAGAAGCAAGTCATGGAAGAAGTCCCGGCTCGTGGTGGAGATTCCAGCTATAACAATGATTTATTTTACAACCTGAACTAATTGCCTCAGAAACTTTAGTTAACAGCCAATGCGCTGCAGCCCTGGGTGCCTTTCCCTGTTATGAAGAATAATGAGGGATAGAATTACTCTTGGCAGCTTTTCCGGGAGATTTGTGGAGAGTGCAGAGCAGGGGCCAACTCTTGCTTACGTCTGTAAATAAAGAGCTATCTTCAGCGAGCCGGTTACTAAGTGGAGATACGCTGCTCTTTTTGGAAGGGGAGAGAACATAGCTGCAGGATTTGTTCATGTTTAGGGACATGCATCCGACTGGATCAGTAAATCCTTGGTTTTACAGTGCCGGAGGCTGCAGTGGCGCCATTGTATGCAAATCACACATGAGGCATTTGCATTTTTATCTGCTGGATTCATTTAGATGTTGCATTTTTATCTGCGGGGTAATATTACCATTTTGCTTTTACTGTTATTGCAGTGTGAACTCAAATTAACCCCTCCCCTCCCCCCATGTCTGGGCGGAAGGCTTTGGCTGTGTCCGAATACGACCCCTGTTCCCTGTCCACTGCCCTGTACCCTCACTATGCAAGCAGTGTGCGAAAGAAATCCCGCAACACTCTTTCCAAACTAGTGAGGAAGTAGTTTGCAATATTTTTTTAAATTTTTACATTTTTTATTGAGAATATCAATCAGTTAACATATGATGATTGTTACGAAGTGTAGATTATGAGTAAAGATATAATTAATAAAAATTGTAAAAGTTTGTACCATATATATGCATATACGCTCTATGTCTTTTATGTTTTTACTTCCGGGTTACTTACTGAAATTGTCTACTTACTGAAAGTGCACCGTTCAGCAGGAGTGTGCTCCTGAATTTTCTCAATAAAACTTTGAAAATGAGGGGTTCATCCTGGTATTTTAAGTGCCCCCATTTGTGAGAAAAAGTTGCCTACTTAAAAGCTTTTTGACGAAGTGGACTCAAATATGCGCCCTCAAAAGGGTGTAGGGGTCGTATTCGGACACAACCTTTGACATCCTCCCCACCCCCGACCAAAAGACAAGTCCATTCAAGCAGTCTGGCTGACCAATGATATGCCTGAACATGGGGGCTGCTACCTGTTGCTGCAGTCATTATGGGGCTTGAAGCAGGCCAGAATTGGCAGAGCCTTTACAAAGATTTTTTTTTGGCCAATTTCAATTCAGACAGCAAACTCACAGTGTCGTCCTATTTCTGTATTAAATCGGAGACTTTCCCAATTCTCTTAAAGAACACTCGATTGAACTCACCTCCAATCAACACAATGTTGGGTGAACCTTGTCGTAGTGGATTTGCGATAATTCGTCTCTGTGAAATGCAGTCCAAGCATACAGCCTGCGCGTGCAGTCACTTTTGTACGTGTGGTCACCTCTGAAGACGGCCTCACAGATCCCGTTTGGAAGTTTTACAGCCACACGTTGTGATGGCTAGTAACCTTTCCTCTGATTTGTTCTGTGAGTTGGTATGAGGGGGATGGGAATGCATGAGCTAGCTCTGGACACACATCTTAAGGTGTCCGCTGCATCACAGAAGAGGTGTTCAAACGCTGCCATGGCAATGGTTTTAAGGCCTCCGTGAGGTATCGCTCGCGCGGCTACCTTTGGTTTGTTGTGTAGAGCAGTTTCCGTTGCGCGGCGAGGGTTTGTTTGTCTCTCAGAGCTCACGTGTGTGGGCGTTTGTTTGGAAGCTGAGCGCTGGAGTGATGCGTTTGTTTTCCTGTATGTACCAGGTTTGCATTACACCACATCATATTTTCCATGAGTGTGACTCATACGTGCAGCAATGCCCTGAAATAGTGCAGACAGAGTGTAACTGCACAAAAAGACCTTTCCTCTGTGTAAATAGTATTATTTAAAAAAAAAAAATATTTATTTTATATTGAATTAATGCCCTTCATTGAACTTCAATTTAATAAAGTCGATGGGACTAATGGTTCATACCGCAGACTCAAGAACCCCCTGTTCAGACGTATAATGGCAGATAATTGTGATACTGTGATACTCCATGGTTGCCATGTTTTGTCAATGCCATGGCTGAGGCTCACTCTGTTCTCAGAGGAGCTGCTGTTGTGGCCGCTGGCAATTTTCTGCATATGTAATGGTTTGGTGTGCGTGCGCTTGTGTGTGTGTGTGTGTGTGTGTGTGCGTGTTTGTGTTTTTAGGGCATTCATTTTGTGCGCTTAAAAATATAGTATTTATTTATAAAAAATGTTGTATTCATTCTGATTTATTGTATGTTTAGACAGTTTGCATGTGCAATGAAGGATATTTTATATACATACAGAAGTTACTGACTACCTGCCAGAAAACATCTGTATGCAAATCAAGAAAATACACTTTGTGTAACTCCGAAGCAGCTCGAATAGAGGCAGTATGCCTGTAGGGGTTGTATGTGTGTATATTACCTGATTATTCCTCAATAAAGAACATTTAATTTAAAGTAAATAAACAATAAATGCCGAAGGAAACCGTGGCGCTGCTTCCTATATCAAAATGACTACATGGGTCCTTGGGAGTGAATATATTACTGCTTGAGAACTGTAAAAAAAGGAATGGCAGCATATTTACAGCCTCTAGAGGCAAAACAACACTGTGCAACCTGCTTTGGAGTTACTTAATCTGCATTTTCTTTCTTTAGACCACAAACCCCAGAATGCCACCTATTATAAAGCCAACAGGCCATCAGAAAGTTATTTAAGTATCTAAAATATCCTTCATCACACACAAAAACTGTACGCAGTCACTAAAGATTAAATAACAACAATTAACTCCAGAAAGTGACACCGTAGGGTACCATACACAAAATAATGCCAACGTTTTTAAATCCACCACGAGTAGATGGAAATTTTCCGGTGACCTGTTAAGTCTACCTCACGTGACGACTTCCCCGTGAAGTGTCCGACGCATTGTAAGTTAGGCTTGCGAGGAGTGTTGGGCTCAGCGTGCAGGTAGTGTGAGGCTCCCAGCTGGAGTGTGAGAGCGGATCGTATTCACAGTGCTGTTTCACTTGGACATGCATGCAGCGTGAGGCCCGTGCCTTACAACGACCTCCAGTTCCTCTGAACAGATTGTGTTGGATCAGCGCTCCGTTCTCAGTGAGGAGTTTCAGTGCATCCTGCCACGGTCAACATTAATCCACACTGCTGGGCTCCTGAGTGGAGTGTCCAGTTGAGGTGTTTGTACTAGTGTAAGTGACATTCCCTGCACTTCTGCATGTGTGCTTGCTTTTGTATGTGTTTTTATGTTGGGCCCCAGGAAGACGAACTGGTTGCTAGCTACGGCTACGAGCTAATGGGGATCCTTTAATAAAAAAAGTAAATAAATAAATACGTTTTGATAGAATCAGTTCTAGACAGTGCTGACCGATTGGTCATAGAAGCTCCCAGTGAGGTCCGGTTTCAGTCTGCAAAACATCTCCTGCCTCAATGGATTAAATGAATGATTTATTTTATTTTAACTTGTTTTTAAAAATGTATCATGCGAGTAGGATTGATCCAATGGCACCTCAGTTATGAATATGCGTTTTTTTTTTGTTATAAAGCATAATCGATAACTTAAGCATACAATCCTTACCTTTGATTGGATAAAACCTGGATGGTGAACGTCGACATGACCCACAATCACAAGACCTCTCGTGTATGATCAGTTAGGAGAGTGGCAATGGAGACATTTGTGCATTGTTGGCTTGATTTACGAAGCACAAAATGTTTTAGCGCACGCAAAACCAATAAAATGACCTATGATTGGTCATGGTATTTGTTTTCGCATCAATCATTGCCCGTGTTATTAGTTTTGCGTGTGCTAAAAGGTTTTGCGCTCGCTAAAGGTCTTAATAAATCAGGCCCTATATGTTTCAGCACTTGCAGTTTTGGTTTGGTCAGCTGCGGTCCCTACCCCTAATGCGGCGCTAATGGAAGTCACATTGGGATGTTCTGTTTAGAGTTTTTTATTTGTTTGTTTATTTTTTTATAGCTGTGAAGAAAGTTAATGTGCTGTTTCATGGGGATGTTCTGTGCTGCCACGCAGAAATGCTGGGCTTCTCCGCCTCTCTTCAGACCACTTTCCTCTCCATTTGCCTTATTTCTTCAGTCCTTACAGTTGCAGATACAATGGCACAATTCAAAATGCAGTACATGTAGATACCAGGAATTTATGGGGTTAATTTTACATTTTTATAAAACGGTTAACAATACTTATTAATGTATTCAATTATGCATTGACTTTGTACGAAGTATCACGCATGCTTATAGAGGGTAGTATATGGGGACGTATGTGGGTTTAGTTGGTAATGTATGAAAACTGCTATCCCTATGCAAATAGGCACTTAGATCCTGGAGAACGCCATCCCCCACAGCACAGGGGCAATGGCAAGAAATCTGCACATTAATATAATATCGTAGTCTGTAAAGGAAAATAACTGTCCATGAGGAAAATTGAACCAATCCCCTCCCCCTCATAGACAGTTAATTTCCTCTGGTAGCCGAGTTTCCAGTGCAGTGTTTATAAATGCAGTCAGCAGTTCTCACATCTTAAAATAGACTGTGATGGAGTCACAGCGACAGTGCTGCAGTGTGCGATTCACTTTCACAAGTGTAGCCCTCGCCTCGGGGTGTGAAGAGCACGGTTTCGCGCAACGGAGCCGTCGTCTCTTACGTACGACGCGCGCGCGCGGCGCGATCGTCAGGGCTCGGCACTGCCATTTTCAGTATGTCCACTGGCAGATGAACTTTGCATCGACAATCTACCGTTCGTCACAAGGGTCGTCGGTGCCTGATTAGCCTTTCCCCTTAAGTTTTCAGTCTAACTCCTTTAACATATTAATGCTTAATAATTCATTATCTTGATGCTATCCCTTTTTCTTTTTCTGCTAAGAAATACACACTGTGGGATCCTAGCTGTCCGTCTCACCTACCTTGTACTTTGATGTGTTTGGATTTCTGTGCAGAATGGAAGCCATTATGCTGCATCACCATCCACTTTACTCCCACGTGGCTTTGTTATCTGTTGGAGCCTATTGTGACAGGGCCCTATGAAGGCTTCATTGTGTAGTGTTTGGGAAGCCGAGGAGAGTTGCAACGCACAGAACAGCAGTGGTGCCATTTGATGGCCTCTACAATTGTTGAAACGGCTCCATTGGGTACCGGCTATGAGACCAACCTCTAGACAAGTGAGCAATTAGTTAGAATCCCTTTTGGTGTGCCGGTTGAAACTAGGTTTAGCTAGGCAATAACACTAATAGAAATGCTGTTATATATGCTTAATAAAGCATTAAGAGCTGTTATATATGCTTAATAAAGCATTAAAAGCTGGGTTATTAATTGTTTAAAATACATTGTCAAAGTCTCATCCAACATGAATACATCTTCATATATTTGATTTTAAGGAGGAGGAGGGATTTGCCAGATTAACAGAATGTAACAACGGCACTGCAGCCAAGATTCAAACTGGGGCTTTTCTGATTACATATCAAGTTCCGGAACAACCGGGCCACACTGGGGGCTTGTTGGCAAGTATAAACGCATTCTTGTGTTTGTTGCACTGATAAAAATCTTCAAAGAGAACTAAACATCTGAGACCGGGGAGGACTTCTGACCCAGGCAATGCGAAGTTAAAACCAGGAAAAAAGAATGCAAAAATAAGCGCGTTTGTAAACTTTAAAAGCTTTGATGTGCTACGTACGTCACACACTATTCTCTGTGCGAGTGCAATCTGCGCGAGTAATCCCTCACGTCCCTGCAGCTGGCTCTACCTCGCTGACATCCCGGACGATCATTAAAAAGTGCGGAAAGTGTGACGTCAGTCTGCGGCCAGCATCTGTAGCCCGCGCCGAGAGAGGCCGTATTTTTGCGGGCGCGTCTGCATATTGTATTAGCGGGAAAATAGAGTTCATTGGAAAGTTAAACTCTACCTAAACTCTATATTCGGTTTATTGGTGTTTGTGAAATTGGTGTGTAAAAAAAAAAAAAGCTTAATCTGTTGAGGGCAAGATGAGAGAAACAGTAGGTCAGCGGTCAGTGGTTAGAAGTTTATTTCTCAACAATTAACAAACATTTGGCTCACAAAAACGTTGCATATATTCCTTGATGTTTCCTTTTGAAGCAGGGCGGCCCTAGCAATGAAAACAAAAAAGCGAGTAACAGAAACAAAATGTTCCCTTCGCGCAAATCGTTTGCACAGCTAGAGGCTAAAACACATCTTTGTATCGACTCCTTCGTTCTGCTATTTGTTCTCATGCCTATTCATGTTTAATTATGCTGCTGTTCGAATAGCTGTTATCTTTTTGCAGTCGCGTCTCAGTTTGGCGCTCTCTTGCAATGACGTGCGTTTCTAAATGAAAATTAATTAGATAAAAACAAACGTCGGGATCCCGTTTCATCTTAGTCTACTATACCTCTTCGGAGAACAGCAATTAAATTACTTCAGCTGAAAATGATTGGAAGTTCAAACCGCAGAGGGCGATTTGATCAACTACAAAATAAATCCATAAATAAAAATATTTTTATAGTTGCCAAGTGTGTGCGGGTGTTCTAATTTGCCCCCACGTCAAGCGCTGTTCAGAGAATAAAAAAGAAAAAAAAAGAAAACATTCACGGTTATGCCAGCGCGGCTGCTATGCTCCACTGATGTGAAGGGGAGCCAGACTCCACACGCACAACAGGAATGCTCCCCCCCGCACACTCTGCCCCATTCCAAACTCAAAATGACCTCTACTACTAACTCATACTGAATCCTCCCTACTCCTAGCTCACGTTGAATCTCCACTACTTCCATTTCACATAGAATCCTCTTTACCTTTACATTACTAATAATTATCCCTACTCCTAGCTCACATATAATGCTGCCTACACCTGTATCACGCAGAACCATTCTTACTCCTTGCTCATGCTGAATCCTCCATACTCCCAACTCGCATCTAATTTCCCAAATCTAGTTTAGACTGCCAGCCCACATAGCTTTTCTCCAATCGTTGTTCATGCAGATCATGTACCCCATAGCTGTTGGTCATAAGGAAATGTGTCCCATTCCATTAATTATGCTACATCTAAAATCTATGTTTATTTGCTTTAAATCATTGCTACCAACATGCTTCATGTGTGCATTATTGCTTGCTAGGAGGATGTGCTATCGAACTATGGCTCATTGCCTGCTAAAAAATGAATTCAGCAGTGCATGGGGTACAATGTAGGCAGCTCTTAGAGTTGCAGTCCTGTCACAGTGACAAAGTTAATATTACAGTGAGCCCACCTTATTGTGAATAATTGGCATGGCTGTGTTTTTATGTTGCTGTCATATCAGGCATATTGTGCTTGAGCAAGATAACAACTGTCAAAAACCCAGTTTAGTAAAAAGGGGCCAATACAAATTATGCACACAAAGGGAACAGATTATTAAATTAAGAAGATTTATTGTGTGCGCATCCCTCCCATTTGTGAACCAAGCGCCTGTCAAGACATAATGAAATGCGAGACAAAAGCAATCAGGGCTCAGTGAAGTTTCAATGTTCTATTATTTTGTGAAATGTCGTTTGACACTGTACTCACCAGAACACTCAAATTTGAAGTTTAAAAATAAAGCGGCTGTTTCGTGAAAAAAAATTATCTGTTACGAAAGCCCTCCCAAACAGTTTAATCAAATTTACACAGAGCTCCGTTTTCTCTATTGATTTTATTAAAAGGGCCGAATGATTCCGAAGGACGAATCTCTCAGTGCTTCCAGTGTCTTAAATCTAGCACGGCTTTTTTGTTACCGTCAACATTAGTTCCAACTCTGAGTCATCTCTCTTCCAGTAATGCCACATGTAAAACAAACTGGCAGAACCATTTCTGGAATTCCTACTCTGGCAATAAATCTTAATTTGAGAGGGGAAAAAAGACAATATTAGCATAAAAGATAGAAGCAGTAATTGATGGAAGGCTGCTGAAAGAATATAATTTCATCAAAAAGTACTATTTTGGTGCTGGCAGATTGCTCTCTCCATCCTTGATCAATCACTCTGCTGTATGTTTTTCTTTCAGCCTCCTCTTCATTTCCTCCTGTCTCCATGGAGATTTTCATGTTGGAAAAAACAGAAAGTCATGTAGCAGGAGTTACCAGTGGAATGTTTTACTAGGAGTGATATAAGTACTAGGAGTTAGCAGGAGAATGATGAGAGGATGTCAGGGATGTGGAAAGATAGCAGGTGTGTTCTGTTGTAGCTAACACTATGAGGAGGCTGGGTAATATAGAAAGATATCATGGTTGATCAGAAGATGACATATCAGGGTAATATGAGGGTAATATGTGGTAAGGTAGCATGTTTGTGACAAGGAAGCCAGGTGTGACTTAGTGTGTGGTATGTGTAGGGCCACAATAACTACAATTCCATACAGTCCACAGGAAACTCCTCTTCCAAGTTGCAAGTGACATAGGACATTGTCCCAGTTGTGATTTCCGCAATGTAACACAATACTGTGCGGGGGAAATGCGTGACTGACAATAAGTTTATAAAAAAGACAACACGGCCCGGCCCATCTCTTTTCGTTTTAGTTGTTGTTGTTCGCTCTCGACTCGCCAGGCCTGCATTGGCTCGTCTCACCTCCGCGTGCGGCCTGCACGCCCGGGGAAGAGCCCTCGCTCCACGAGGAAGCCTCCACCATCCGTGATGCCGACCCAACTGACCCAACAGCTATCTACCCCCCGCTATTTGCCGCGGAGAACTGAAGACGAGATGCCAAGAGCCAACGTGAGTAGCCCAGCGGTGGTCAAAGAAGAACCACTGCCACGCACTGCCTAATCTTGTAGCAGGGCATCTCTTGTAAGTCCCGAAGATCACGCTGCGTACCTATGGGAGAGACAAGGCGACCGGCTTCCCTTGTCACACCCTATGAACCGAACCCTGGAAACTCGCAATCCAACAGAAGAAACGGTTCAAGAGAACCAAAGATGGGGCGACCGGCTTTCCCCTATCCACCTCAACCCTGCGAACTTGCAATCCCGACGTACAGAAGACACCATTCAAAGGTCTCAACTCAAGTAAGGCTGTAACACTGGGCATAGCATATCAGTTAGCAACCGCGATATGTTTGTTGTTAAAAGTTTTGTGTTATCATTTTTTTTTGGATTTCTCTAAGCCATCCACCGCGCAGCGTTAGTTTGAATACATCACACACAGAAAATGTCTTGCATGTGATCTGCCTTAAACACTAACCGGTCATAACACTGCATGCTGATCTCGACGCACACGCGGTTATCCCTTGTATGCTTGGTACGGTTCATGCGCCATTGTTAACTAGCTCCTGCTAGTTTCAAATCTCCCACCATGTTAGTTTTTTTTGTTCTCTCTGAACACACACAAAGTTGCAGAACCCCTCATGTAAAAAAAACCCGCTTACGTGCACACACACACACACACACACGCGCGCGCGCGCGTACACACAAACTCGCACATAGTTTGTTGTACATTATAGTAGTGAATCGTGCTTTGCTCTTTTTGGTACTTTGTGTTCAATCTTTTCCAAGATTGTCTGTATTGATGTTGCTCTTGTGATGAATTGAGTCAGCCACTGCTAATCGCAGGAATTCCCCAAATGCCTTCACCTCTTAGCTGAATCATTTATATTAATCCGGTATCAACTGACTATGTAATATTGTGATTTAGTGATAATTATTGTTTAATTTTATTGATAATAATTTTAATTATTAGTTGAAGTTGCCCATTTTTAGTTAGTATATTCTCTTTTGAGAATAGTATATAAAATTTTATGAGACTGATTTATTATACTAAAACTGGGATTCTCTGAGAAAAGCCATGCCTGGGCAAAAGGATAGACTGAGCTGAATTCCATTGTAACTCTACCTCGTCTGGAGTGTGAGCTGCTCCAAGGACACTACAGTACGTGTCTGTGGAGTTTGATGGGTTATGACAGATGCTGGGCCAATGCAGACAACGCCACGTCATCCCAAAATCACATTTCCATACGCGTTCTCAGTTCTCACAACAAATAACAGACACTCCCACACAAACTGAAACAATGACGAAGAAAGGTCGGTACCCACCTTCCTTTCTGAATCACATGCTTTTTGATCTTGTGATACACGACAAGATTTCTGAAAATTTTCTTTCAAATTTATTGTTTTGATTTTGAAATCAGGCACAGAAAAGCTCACTGAAAATTCTGACCTTGCATTGCTAGTCAATTCTAAAAAGAAACACAAGGTGGGCGCAGGCCGCGTATGATTGGACTAAATTGGAGTCTAAAACTCTCATCGCTTCTGTGTTCTTATACGCTAAATGTAGTGCACCATGTAATGTATCATGCACACATCAAGTAGAAGAACTAAAGGCAAACCCTTGAATGTATATTGTACCCGGAAATTACTTCAGACAACAAAATTAAGTGGGGGTGAGCCGGCATCTTCCTGACGAAGATCTTTTTGATGGAAACGTTGATCATTTGTGGTGCAAATAAACACCCTATGGGAGCATTACAGCAGTGTGCGGACTCCATCTTTTGTTCGTGATTGCCTATTTGTTCGGCACCTGCAAATATAATTTGGATGTGCGTGTTTAATCTATTTTCCGGATACTCTCGCAACTCGGCTTCATCAGAGACTTGGAGCAGGTGTACTATCAGTTGCTTGCATTCTGATTCTAGGATATTCATTGTCAATTTTATTGCTGTTTTTTTTTGTTGCGTCTTTACTCGCTAGCTTGTGTATTTATTTACTTGCCTATTGTAGCAAAGTTGGGCAGTGGCACGCGGGGGCTAGCTAGCTAAGTGCTTGGTGGTGGTGGAACCTTCACTAAGCACTGCTAGTATGCCGCAGCTTTCTTCTTTTATATACATCAGGCCGCAACTTTCAGTCTGCTATTGAGCCTGCTTTGTTCAAAGCACAAGCATTCACACACACACACACACACACACACACACACACAGGTAGGTAGACTAACTACTGAAAATTTTAGTGGCAGCAGCACAAAATGAAGTGGCACTTAAATCAGCATACAGAAGAACACATTCAGATTTTTTCCCATCTAAATTGTGTTACTGAATTTCAGATGTAGTCTAGATTTAACTAAGTCAACATTAAGTCATTAATTACGGATCAGATGTGTAGGTTATCCCACAGTTTTGAAAGATCAGACAGAACAAATAAATAGAGCCATTTTTATTGCAAATGTATACGAACAGTAGAACATGTAGCACATCATCAAGAAGATGACAAAAAGAAAGCAATAAAACTTATGCTTGATCATCTAGGCCTACTTGAGTGCAAGTTTATCATGGAGCAGCCAGCTATCCATGTTGGAGCGAAGAAAGATGGGGTGATACATCGATTATAGCCTCCAATGACCCATGCGTGCATGAGCCTTTATGACTGGCTGGCTGTCTTTAAGAACGATCTAGCTGGATAATTAATTAAGAATAAAATAATTAAGCAAAATTCAAAAGGCATGAGAAGAGGCAAACATGGTACTTACACCATATTGTTTTGCGATGGAGCAGCGCATAGCACGTCTGCTTTGCGTTTAACTCCCTCCCTCTGGTGGTACTAACTAAGCACTTACAGAATGGTGAATTCATTGCTTCGTATTCTTAACTCTTGCGTTTTTATAACGATGTTCGTGTGCCATTTAACAGTGCAACAACACCGAGAACAGCAAGTGTCAGCCACAGTGAGCAGCCTGGCGCATGAACATCGTTATAAAAACGCAAGAGTTAAAAATACGAAGTAATTAATTCACCATTCTGTAAGTGCTTAGTTAGCAGCACCAGACTACGACTATAACTAAATGGTAAATGGTAAATGGACTGCACTTATATAGCGCCTTTATCCAAAGCGCTTTACAATGGCCTCTCACTCACCGTTCAACACACACACACACACACACATGGCGCGCGCTGCCATGCAAGGGCTAGCTCCTGCTCATTGGGAGCAATTTGGGGGGGGTGTCTTGCCCAACACTTCTTCGACCGACACAGAGGGAGGGAGGGGGGATCGGGACCCGACCAGCGCAGCCGGACCGACCCCCCGACCTCCCTCTCCTCCAGCAGCAGCCTCCGACCACTAGGGCTTGGCTTCCGGATCCGACTCCCGATTATGAAGTGGTCAGCTCAGGCCTAAAATGAAGTGACCTTTAATGTTTCTCACTCATAAGTTATATACGTACAGTATATACTCATTGGCAACAGAAAGTGATCTAAAGTTTAGTATTGTCATTGATTCAGTTTTTTTTTTCCACTTGCTGTCTTTGTTAGCTATATTAATATAACCCTTGTGATTTAGTCAATTAACTTCAATCAACACTTTATCACTACATTGCAAGCAGCAAAACATTAACAGGACGTTCAGGGGAGCATGCGATGATGGATTTACGGGTCTTTTGTTATTCAGATTAGTTTAGATCCAAAGCAGCTTATCAGATATGGGCGTCACTGTTCACCTATTCTCAGACTTAGCTGAATTAATGATCCCATTAATCACATTGATTGTAAATGATGCCTGGCAGTCAATCACAAGTTCCCTGAAGTGAAAATGAAGGGCAGTCTCGGGGCCTTGATTAATATTTTTCTCTGCCGTTTTTATATTTTTGCATGGACAATGCTCAGCATTAACCTCTGCGATGGGTCCGTGTTTGCACACAGCTATGCGCGTTACTAAAATATTGATTATTTTCCTGTGAATTTCAAAGAACAAATATTTTTTTGTCACACAGATATTGGCGCATGTCCCCATGGGTGGCAGAATAGCCGGTGTTTGCACTGTTACATTAATTATTTTCCAAGCACACATTGTCCATAATGGCTTACACAGCCTACTCGTGACATATCATAAGGCTTTCTCAGTTTACTGTGGGATGTGCTGATCTTTCGTTCTTGGAAGTCAAAGAGTACGACTATCTTTAAACAAGCAGCCGTAACAGTATGTGGCAAACAGATGTAGCTGAAAACCTTATGCCTTGTGTACACTACACGACTTTCAAAATCCTAAAACGGGGAGCATCTCACATTTAAAGACAGTCTTTTCTAAAAAACACTGATATTTTCAACCTAGGAAACTACACCCGGACTCACAGGCTGGTCACATGGAGTCACACACACGAGATTTTGAACTAGATCTCGATGTGCTGCACTGACACAGAAAGGTTCTCATCACAAACAAGGGAAATGGTAGCCAACGCTATCTAGTAGCAAGCTAGTTAAACGTTCTGCTATCATAATAACACAAGGGAAATGGAACGTCATAGGCTTGTTTGGTTCACTGTTCCATGACAACCGCGGCGTGCTTGGCGCCATTTACCTCAAGCTATTGTGATGCTGAAAGCTCATCGCCTGTCGATGGTTCCATGTGGAAATATTTGTCTGTGTGTATCACACACTACACAAACCATGCCTAAAGACTTGTGATAAAATCAAATCCGTTTTATATTCTCGCAAGAGTTGCAGACTAGCTTAAAACTGGAGAGTTGCGATTGAATCTGACCGTCTCACATTAAATGAGCATTGGATGCATGCAGCCAGTAATCAGACAAAGCCTTTTTTATTTTTTTAAGATCTTGAAAACTGCTAAATCCTGACAGAAAACCCTGTAGCGTACGCTGAACATTATGTGTCACGTGGCTTCGACTGACATCCACTTTGTGCAAGGTGGTCAAAAGTATCAGCCATCCTCTAATTGTGCAAACAAAGCAGGGGCCTTAAACAAAAGCATTGTTTTGACATCTAGACCCGAGGAGGACATTTTGGGCATTAGCAGGCCCTCTGTGGGGTGTTCTGTGTCCTTGCCTGCGACATTAGCAGGTTGTGTGCGTAGCGTTCTGGGTGTCAGCCCAGTGTTAGCAGGTACTGTACATAGTGTTCTGGGCCAAGTCTCAGATGGCCCGCATGTTTCAGAACTAGAGAAAGAGAGGATGGCACTTGCACCAGCGTGAATTGATGCATTTTCTCCATTCTGAGAGAGCATGCCTGTGGGGAAGGGGGTTATCCTGTGTGTAAGTGAAACTATATTAGCAAAGATGTTCTAGCTCATATAAACTGAAGAGCAACTAATTACAAATGTGTTGACAATCCCTGTTAAGGTTTTGAAAATTACATATGGAACACACGAACATGAACAGTATGAAACACATGGCTGGCTAAATGGCTGTCATCAAGGGTCTGAGGCATCAAACAAGCCTCAAACCATCACTCTGCTGCCAGAAATACAGTAGATATGGATGGATAACTTGAAGGGTTTCTTCTCCTGACTTAATTTTTCATAGAGTTCAATAGGAAAATTTGTCAGGAGAAACAATGCTTAAAGTGATCCATCTATATCTACTGCATATCTGGCAGCAGAGTGATGGTTTGAGGCTCGTTTGACCAACCATGTATTCCATACTGTTCCAGCATAATTTACAGCTAAATCTAGTCCCACCCCCCAATTCCCATAGAGATCCATTCAAATGCAGAGACGTTATAGTATCGCTTGTAAGAGTACCAGAAAATAAGATATCAAGAGTCTTTTGATGTTGTTGGGTCACAGACATCAGGAAGTCATGGCATGCAAAGGATATGCGACCAAATATAAAAAGTTATTACTTTATTCTAGATATAAATGCAGGGGTGCAATAATTGTGGCACACATGGTTTTGTTAAAAATAATTCTTTCTTGATGAAGGATTTATTTTTCTCATAATAAATTAACTTCAAATAAAGGTTGGATTTTTCCAGTGTGACATTAAGCTAATTCACCAAACGGTGATTTTTTTTTTATAACCCTTTTTACTCATCTTTACCAGGGGTGCTAATAATAGTGGAGGGCACTGTATGTAACTGGCGTTTAAGGTCAGATTACTTCCTTAATTAATTTGTCTTTCCACAGACGGATGTGCATTTGTTTTCAGAATCTTTTGTTACCAATGTTAATTACATTTGAGAAAGTAAAATACTCATTATCCAGGAAGTATTTGCTTTTCCTTCACCCTCTGTCAGCCTATAATAGGTGGTAGGATTTTAGCATTCCTTCCTCCCGCTGGTGGTATGTAATTATCCGAGGCATGATCGCCAAGTGCTCTTCATTCTTAATTTCGGTCAGGAATCACGTTTGTTTTCCTATTTGTTCCAATGGGCTAGGAAATGCTGTCAAACACCCACCAGCCCACCAGGAGGCAGTGTGCTTAACGCTTTCCATTTCTTTGTCCACATGCCCCCTCAAAACAGAGATGAGGTCCTTCTTGTGATGCTGGGCGAAAAATCTCACTGTAATTAGTACGTCCCTGTGATTCATGTCTTGTCCATGTTCTGGTAAAACTCCTGGCCCTGAAAGATTTATCTGCGCATAAACATGTGCCTGGCCAATGCAAATATTTGGAGAGGAGAGATAACAGAAGGAGAGATGTGTGCGTCTGCACCCGACGCAGAGGGCCTAGCCTTTCGTACCGCCTCTGCAAAGCGGGATTCCTGAGGGCGGAGAGTGGTCGTCAAATCCCCTGGCTCCGACCTCAAATAATGCTCACTCACTCATCTCACATTTCAGCTTGATGAGGAAATGAAAACATGCCCTTATCAAGCTGAAATAAATTGCCATATTATAAAAGCTATAACAACATACTTCCTTACATATCATGCTCAGGCTGAAACTAAACCACGCTGCTGAATTCCAGCTTCAAAGGTTACGCCAGTCATCATGACATAGCAGTTGAGATTAGACGGAAGCAGAAACACATTTAATCATAGTTGCGCAAGCAGCTCGCTCTAAGTTGACGTGAAGCCTCGAATGGTAATATTACGCTTAGCCCGCTTGCACGTGTAAGTTAAGATGCGAGAGCGTTGTATATACAGTTTGTAAATGGCAAAATCACGTGTGATGAGAGCTTGCCGTGAAGCAAACTGCTTGCAAACGCTGTAGTGTATGACTTTTGATACCGGCGGCATGCCTCTTACCACCCACAATTCTCTGTGCCAGCGAAGCCCGATTCTTTTCTCTGCATTGAGCTCTAGTAGTCAAGGGCTCTCTGCCTTGTGTAAGTGAGTCCTTCCAGCTGTCACATCTCCTCTAGGCAATACCCCACCCCCCCGAACACTCACGGTTGCTCTGGTTACAGCCCCCCCCCCCCCCCCCCCAGTCTCCAGCGTTAATTATGGAGAAGCTGTAGACCTACTGGCCTGCTGTTTAGCTCCTGGGATCAGTGAGCTTAACACTGAAAGACAGATGGCAGTGTGGTGTAGAGGGTAGGAACTTCTACATGCATACATACTGAGAAGCACACTTGGATCCTGGATGTGACTTTTACTGTTGCTGCACCCTTAGCTTCCACAAAGTTTAATTTTAATAGACTTGCAAAGCACCACAAGACATCCAACTTTGAAAAAGGATAAAGTTTGTAAAATATGTGGATTGATTGACGAGTTCATTGGCTAATCAAATGAATAATAATGAGTGAATTAATTGGGAAAGAATGAAGGAGAGTGATACATCTTGCACTGCCATTTTAATTTTTTTATTTTCATGAAGTGAATCAACAATGGCAAAACCAAGGCTGCTTTTAATTTTAATACAAACATTACAATGCAATGTGGGATGACTCATTCATGGAATTCAAGTGGTCAACATATTCGGCATATTGGGAACAGAAATAAAATGGAATGGATAAATTACATGTCATTGGAGATAGGGGTTCATGACCTCTATCTGCAGCCTGTTTCCCTCCAAATATGCTTATCTCTGCTATTACCTCATTACTTCTTTTGCAATGGAGAGGAAATGAAAGTCTGTACTACTTAACACAGCATGGTTACTTTTAGAACCCAAGCGCCCGCACATACGCACGATTGTAGCAAAATTTTCAAGAAGATTGTCTAGAAGAACACTGCATTTTAAAGCAGCCGTATGAACATGTTTAGGTTCACTCTGCATTGTGACTGCAGGGACTGTCTTTCACGAAGTCCCCCTGCCCCCGTGACCTCTTGGGGCTGTTTGTATCCGTGCCGGGTGTTTGCCTGCATGGAGGCGTGCGAGTATAGCGGATAGCCTGGCCAAATGGGGACGGGACCCCCAGGGCTTCCAGACAGCGGGCCCAGCTTACAGGAGGCCCCGCCCGACCACCTCCGACTGGATCCTACAGCTCTGTGGAAACATGATCCCCTCACTGCCCTTCTTTTCCCAGGCCAGAGCTTTTGGAATACCAATAAAGGCATTCCTGTCCACGGAGCGCCGAGCGCCTCGCCAAACGGGCGTACTCCAAGACCACTCTCAGCAAGCCAGGAGGGCCCTCCAAAGAAAAGGGAGCCTCAGAGAAACCGCCCGGCTGGAATTTTGTTTTGTATGTAGTAAAAGGCCGCTGATAGATCTCCACGCTGACTGACCTCTGGGTTTAAATGGTTCAGCTGTCTGAAGCAATCGAAACGATGCCGCAGAGGCTACTGGGACTAGACTAGCTACGAGGACCTGTGAATTTTGTTTTGACTTGGCTTAGGCAGTGCTGCGCTGATGTTTGTATTGCCTTCGATTTACATATTTATCTGAGTGCAAAAGGGTACCACGCTACAAGGGACCAGAGAGCGCATTTCTCAGAGCTCTGTTGAGTGACTGTGACAGTACTGACAGGAGTAGGCAGCTATAATCTGAAGCGGGCCTGTTGTTTTGTCTAGAGCAGCTGTATATTTCTTGGCTGTGTAACAATGCCGGTGGAATCGAGTGTGAAATGGACTGTTTTGTGCAACTCAAAAAGCAGTCGTAAAAGAAGGGCTGTTTCCTGCTGCACAGCAACACATTGCATAAGCTGGACGGATGATGTAGCGCAGATGAGTTTCCTTGTCGAATCCAGCTCTGTATTTTTGTGATTATGTAACAAGGACCAATGGTATTTGGCAGCCGTAGCATAAAAATGGCTGTTTAGTGTCACTCTTTTGCGTGACCGTGCAACAGTACTGCCGGTCTAGGATGTTTTGAGTCACATATACGTATGTCAGACCTTTTATGGGACTTTCGCCCAGTGCATTTTTTTTTTATTCTGTAACAATACTAATCATATGAGGCAGTTGTTGCGTGAGATGTGTAGTTTAGTTACACTGGACTCTTTATTGGGTTACTGTGCGATGGTGCTGATGGGAAATGGAACCTGCATTGCAGCTTCTTCTGTAAGGTATAGGAGAGAACAGCAGAACACCATGCTAATGCTAGCAGGCGTTGCAGTTTGATCTGCTTCAATAAGTCATCACCTACAATTCCTTCCCTCTTGTTATTATTATTTAGAATTTTTTTGTGGGTAATACTGTCAGTATGCGGTTTATGTGAATGATCAATTTCTGCAGTGTGTAATGAGCACGAGTTCGATGTGATCTTATTTGACTCGATATCTTCCCTGCTCATTTCACATTTTCCTAGGCCGATCGTGCAGTTTCACCTGTTTGCGACGGGCTCCTTGGAGATGGTCGGCGCTCCGTTCGCTCAGCTCTGCCCACAGTAAACAATTTAAAGCCATTGTGATTGTTTTTTTGTTTTTTTTTCACTTCCTGTTTTTCAGTTTGGGTGATGTGTTTATCAGCTGTGACTCACGCTGTGGAGGCCGCGCTTTTGTAGCTCAAATAATAGCGGTAACATACGTTCATAGGCTGCATACCTTTGTTTGTTCCTGAAAACAAACGACTCTCATCAAACGATACACAAAATGTATACATTTCCCAGCAGTGCTCAAAATTAATTACACTACTTGAAATGTATCTAGCGGTAAAAAAGTTACTTAGGACATTTTTTTGCAGTATTTCTTTCAAGAGGTATAGCATTTCAAGCTGAAAGCAGATGCATGTTGAGTGATCATCCTAAGATTAAAGTAATAATTTTATTTCCAGGAAATACCTATAGGTTTGGGGGCACCCGCACATCTGTTCAGCTACATGCTAAGCACGTCCTCCACACAGGAAAGCCCCATGTAACCAGAGCCGACTGACTCTCATGTTAAATGCAGAGATATGTGTGTTATGTGAGACTCTGACACTGAAAGCTCCTCATGGCTCAGTATGGGAGGGGGTCTCTGAGGGTTGAGGCCCCCAGTATAAGTCCGGACCAGCATATCTTCTCCTGCAGTGAATTATGTGCTGGGGATAATACCACTTTTCCAGCCCCCAGGGCACTTTCCTTTGTTTTTAGGCACCTGGGGAATTACCCCTCGTTCACTGGGGGTTCACATACAAAGCCTCATGAGTCCACTTTTAGCATAGAGTAAAATGCTTTATCTGGCAAACTACGGACAGACACCTTTTGTTAAAACTGCAATGTTACATTTCTAGGCCCCTTCTCGAGTCTTTAATACAGTCCAGTGGAACAGAGATTGAACAGATTTGTGGCCAGATTGGAGTAATGACCTTTGACCTTACTAGCTTTCTACTTATGGAATTACCTCTGAAATCTTTGAAATATGTTTGAAATATGGTCATAGAACTAATAAGAGCATGAAAGCCACTTGTTTTATTTTTCATTTGTATACATAAGTATACTTACACTGGCCAAATATATCAATAGCTTGCCGCACTCTCTTAAAGTTTGCAGCAGAGGAAATTGCTAGAAAGAGAAACAAAGATCACATAATTCAGTTATGGAGAAGTATGAGACAGTGTTGCACAGTTGTTGAATAACATTGAATAGTCAGTGCTGTGGACTTGTTGACTTCTAGTTGAACTTTAGTTGTTAGGTTTGTTCTTTTCTGTAGTTCATGGTTGTCAGTTCTTATGTTTTATTTTTTGGTGTTAAAGATAAATGAATCTAAATTAATAGCAAAACATATTTCCAATGAAAAGAAAAAAACCCTGCGTTTCTTTAGTTCTCCAGTTTTTCAATTCACAAAAAGATTTTTAAAACGGATAAAAGATAAAACAGGAATTGGATCTGATTAATTTGTGTCTTGGGAGTGATGACCTTTTGTTGACCTTCCTGTTCCCTGTCATTCTCCCATTCACTTTGCTACAGAGACAATGGCAGCCCCTAGGTAACCTCACTTACCCCTCTGGGTAGCTCAAACAAGGCTTGAAACACTGGGGCTACTTGCAGTTAGTTTTTCTACGCCAATGTTTGCATCAACATACCGTGAAAAACCAGCTGCATGCTGCCAAATTATAATCCTGGGCATTTTATCAATTCAATCACTACATTTCTTTGGAAAGAACACTTGTAGACCATGACTGAGACCTTGATTTACGCTAGGGCTGCTGGGGTCAGCACAGAGACAGAAAGAGCACTCCAAATTCCTGGAATTAATATTTCTAAATTCCAAATTAACTTAGATCACTGGTGCTTAGGGAGTAGATAGCATCTGGACCGCAGCCCACTTCTGTTTTTTTTTTAGGTTGTCTCAGTCAAAGTTCTAATGATCCGATATTTGATATGATTTCATTCCAACTCCACTTCATTATTTTCTGCCAGGTGGTGAGATAATGTGTCTATTATATAATTGCCAATAATGATAGTTGTTCCTTTTTGTGTTGTAAACGGGAACATGTTGTTGTGAATAGATTTTTTTTATTTTTCTGAACCACAACTTTGGTGGTCCTTCTCCACTCCCCTGGCTTTCGTCTTGGCACAGTTGAAATTGACTCAGTAGTTATAACTCCAGTTCCAAGGCTTTGAGACTTTCCGAGTCTTGGAAAGGTTTCAGGTGAGCCATTCCTCGGGTGTCCCTGGCATTAATATCTGCCTAATATTTTGAATTAAAAAAATAATTGCTGAAAGCCTGCATGCATCTATTTGAAAGCAAGCTGCGCTGTATAACTATGTAAAGTTTCTAGGTATCTGGGTCATATGGTGAGGGACATTTACAGTTGAGAAAAATGTATTAAATAACACGTCTAAATCGGCAGCCATAATATAGAGATTAAATAATATAATAATAATAATAAAATAAACACAAATGTTCAACTGTCAAATTAACTTTGTACCGCCAATGGAACTGTACGTCATTTATTTATGATGGAAGCAAAATGATTCTACAGGTAGGTTTCCCCAAAACACTCACGGCTAAAACCAGATAGGAATTTTCAAAACTGCACTAAAATCCATAGCTACATGGAAGCTGACCTGGTTTATTCTACACGGTACCACTGAGTCATCCTATAGTCCTATGAAAAAGGTGGTTGGCTGATACGATAAGCCCAGCAGGATTAAAGATTTATATTCGATATTCCATTCTCAGACTTCAATAGCTCTTCAACAGTACAAGCAATGGTACTGAAAATAACTTTCTTAATCAGGGGATCTGATTAACGCGGTACAATGCTTCATTTGGTCTTTCATCGTTACTCTAATACTACAGAAAAATTTATTAAATATTACAATGATGACAAACTCCAGAACAACTGTGCTGTGATGTGGGGCCTTCCAGCATCAAGACACGCCATTTAATTTATCCATGAGGCAAATTACTTATTTTGAAATAATATTTATACAATTTTTTCATTCTATTTCTCAGACTGCTCGAACCAACAATTTACTTTAATATTACGGCAAATCTTGCTGTAAATCCACGCGATCCAGCAACACCATACCAACAACAAACTAGGCTTAATTTTTGTTTGAAATGCATAACACATTGACACAAAGGCACACAGTGTTTAATGTTTAGAAAGCCAGATGTTTTATTTCAATGTTTTATTTGTCCTGGTATTTTTTTTTAAAACAGCTCTGTTATTATGCAGTTATTTTCTGGGAATTTCACAAAACCCTGGACTATTTATTCAATACTGTTAAAGCTAATAAAAATGCAGCGTTCTTTTGAATATTTGTTTTACAATTTTCATAAATTCATGTATGCCGAAATTGTATACTATCTTACTGTTGGCTGAAACAAATACTTCAATCTGCCCCCCCTCCTCCCCTCCCTCACACCCAAAAAAAAACCCATTTGTGAAATATTTTTATAAATAACTTGCCTATCTTTGCCTGTGCCTTATTAGCGCTTAAATTATTAGTTTTATATAATTTATTTTCTTCTATGCAAATTGTGGTATAATACTAGCAGGAAGATAGTTCTGCCTTCCAAACGGTAAAATCTGTTATATTTTAGATAGGAGAACTGAAGGACTAAGGCCCATCTAAGATGCTTCGCTTCTGCCTCAAGTGATTTTATAATTACAATGGAAGTAGCTATATGTCCTCTCTTAATACGGCAAGTATGCCCCTCGGGACATGTTGGATGATAACCCAATAGGAAAGGAGAGAGGGTTGATCGAGAGTGTTGGTGTAGGAGCGTTAACAGGGCATTTTAAGCATTTTCATTCACCATGGGAGCAAGCATTACAATTCCTTGTCATGAGCTCTCAATGTAATAAAAAAATGAATAAGACCAATAAAATAAAAATTGATTCATAAAAAACATAGAATGTATAAATATTTAAAGAAATAACAACATGAGGGTGTACATGCCCGTTCAAAATTAAAGAATTAAATAAATGAAAGGACAAATAAAGAAAGCCAGAGCTGATCAAATTGATCTTAGCCGGAGAAAAAAACCTGAATAGCAACACGTTTAAGTGCATAATTAATTACAAATCTCATAGCCAGCGAAATATTTGTACTTAATTGTGTACTTGGCATTACAATACCTTAAAAATATTTCCAGAAGGTGGGAATTACTTTCTACTGCTCAGTGCAGTGTGTGATAATCGACGTGTGATGAGCGCCCATGTGTCCAGGTGGAGTGCTGCAGTCTTATTGGGTGGATGGAGGCGTTAGTTCCCATGCGAGGGAAGCCCTACCAGAAGTCACGTGCCTGCTCTCTCATTTACAACCAACATTACTCTAAGACTGAATGAAAGCACAGTCATGCTTGAGGGTTGCCATCTTTGCTTGCCTTCACTCGCTCAGCCTGTCTAAGTGTTTTTCAGATGCGTTTTGCTGAGTGGAATAGAGGCATGTCTCATTATTCATTGATGCCCTTTATGGATAAACAAGCTCTATTACTCACACGGTGGATGCTCTGACAAAGCACTTGGCACAAATTGGAGCATACACAAGCCAGACAAACCCAGCTGTTGTGTATCCAGAGCAAACAACCACGGCGCCCAAGGGCATCTGAAAGGCACAATAACTCGACTCCCAAACCAAACTTGGTCCTGCAACGAGGTGTTTACGACAGACACGGGTTTTTTTCCCCCGAAATGTATGGTGACAAAGTGATTTCAGATGTGGGTCAGTGGGTTGATGCGTGAGTGGCGTTAGAGGTGCGCGGGCTGCACTATTTCCCCTCAGGATAAAATGTCAGCCACATGGTTTGCATGTCTGCGTTCCCCAGAGGCAGAGTAATGGCGCTATTTATTTCCAAAGAACAACCTGGTGACTTCTTATGCATCACATTACATAGTGCTGGTTGTTTGTAGAAATTTATGAGGCACTCAATTTTTTATGGTTTTACAATATACTGTATAATATATAAATATGATACATTGTGTGTATATATATATATATATATATATATACGGTGCCAGTGCCAACCTTTCTATTTCACAGCTACTGCCCATATAGCATTATGACATAATCCATAATTTCCCCATTTACTCTTTACCACGATAGCCACATCATGTTACTGACACGTGAATCCATTGTTATTCGGTTCATTTTTTGCATCCGCAGTTAAACATCTTAAGCCCGTGAGCAGTCATTTTGTGGTCGCAAACACAACAGTAGGGCACTAATCCCAGAGGCCATCCGACGCGCGCGCAGCAGCAAGCGCTCCATTTAAAGGGACACCGGGACGATTCCGCCTTCTGCACACTTCTTTACCACGGTCATTATAATCACAGATGTTTGTGATAAATTTCCCACATCATCTGCGGTTCTGTTTTTTTCTCCCCCCCCCCCCCCCCACCCCTTCTCCATTTCAATCACTCACAGTAAATCTTTCTCATTTCCTTCCCTTTCCTCTCTTGTTCTCTCTCTCGCTCTTTCTTTCCTCATTTCTTTTATGAGGGCCTGCCTGCTGAATTTGTGAAGGTTTATTGCGTTTGTAAATTATGCACATTCTCTAATGACTGCCACTGGGGACGACATATGTACACCAAGTCTCACAGCCCATACAAACTGTGGTATAAGAGTATAAGAATATTCATAGAGCTTGTCAAGGCTTGTCCGTTTCCATAGACGTGTGACATGTTATTTGGAGCCTGAGCGTCTAAGCCCTTCAAAAGATGAATGAGTTCATTAATATCTCTCATTTCATAGTATCAACATAACCTATTGGTCACGTTATCCAACTGGCTAAACCTTGTACCCTGTAACCTCAAAACTCAGTGTTCCCAATGTGTACCATCAGAACAATCTGGGGTTAAAAACAAATATTAAATCAGAATATCTTAATATATATCCATAACTTTGATTTCAGAATCAAACGGACACAATGTTACTTTTTTGTTGTTGTTTTTTTTTTACACATCTGCATGTGTGCTTACTTTTCTCAATATTTTCTAAGAAAACACTCCGATCCTTTTTGTTATTTGAGATGCAGACAGAATCCTTAGTATACTTATGAAAATCTTCTCATTGTATTGTTTCTGCTAGATTTGTAATATTATTTACCCATTGGCCTTTGATCAGCATCGTCAGCTCCAAAACATTCAGACAATCTGTCAAACAATCATGCATCTCTCTCATTCCCTGTGGTGACCGTATGTAAACCTAATTCTGGAAAATGTGATGATTGTGCATGCGTGCATTTTCTATTTCAAGAACTTCTGCATCTATGTCTGATCTCCTCTGTTTCTGTTGGCCAGGCCTGCGGTTTGTTTTGATGAAGAGAAACATGTACGGTATCTTTGACACAGTGAAGTGGCGTGGAATTCAGGTCTGCTAGAGCGATGTTTCTCTCGTCTTTCGGTGGCTGTTCCTCCCTTACCGGGCCCAGACTGGATCCTGTTTCAGTTGTACTGTGGAGCAGAAAAGATGGATTCCTGGGGGCATGAGGGCTATTGCCTCACTCTCTGCCTTAGAGCTAAGCCACAAACATGTATTTTTGTCTCTGTTCTCTGAAAACATTCCCGTTTGCTCCTCAGGTTTATCTTTGAAAATAACAAACCGTTTTAAGTCCCTGCGTGTTATTACTTGGCGGAAACACAACGTCCCAACACATATGCTGCAATAAATCACTCTCTGTATTATTCTGTGGTATAATTCTCGAGGCATTCAGAAGGAAACGTAATGTACGATGAACATGAAAATGGAATAAAAATGATGACATTTATTTACAATGAACCTCTACTCATATGATAAGTACAGACGGTTGTGCTATACAGCACATGCCAAAGATAGGAAGCTGTGAATTTCAAAGGCTTGAATACTTTTTGCTCTATAATTAAGAAGTATACTTCAGGGTTTAATTCTTGTAATTAAGATATGAGGCTAAAAGGGAGACCATACTGTGTATGCCACTGAAGTCCCAATATCGCCTACCTCTGGCATATGCTGTGTTGCCGTTCTTTCATACTGAATAAAAATGAGTCCAGGTGTGTGCCAGATACAAGTAAGAAAGATGCAAGCAGATGAAAACAGACCTCCCATGCAGTCATGGGCAAAGTCATAGTGTTCTTTTATAAAGGTGTAGCGGTGGTCTTTGTCATTTGTATGGACAGGCTCTAATAGTTCGCCCCTTTTAGACTCTCATTTCCTGAGAGGAAGTACTGAACAATTAAACGTGAGCCAATGGGCTTAGCTGCAGAGTTCATTTTAATGGCTTGAAACCTGTTCAACTGCGACCGACCGTAAAAATTCCAGAGTCGTTTAAATAGTTTCAAGCATTTACAGTGTTGGGCTTATGAGCAGCCTCTGTGCCCTATTGCATAACTCATACCCTCCTTGACACATTACTGAAATATCATTTTATGGTATGCAATTTTTATATCAATGCAGGTAAATTTAATCATCCAGTTCAATTTAAAAGTTTGTTTTATTTATAAGGCGGTTTCACTCATTTGCAAGCATAGACTTTACGTTTATTTGTTTTATAGATTTTGCGCCCTTTTCTGTCATGGCTGAAATGCGTAAAAATGGATCTAAAATAAAACGGGTGACTATTTTTGGGCTTGTTGTTATTGGGTTTGTATATTGGCTGTTCTATTAATAGAAAAATAATGCAATATGAATATAAACCATGAACAATAAAACATTAGTTGCTTCATTTTTTCAGATGGAAACCAGTAATGTTCCATCTTAATCGAAATGGCACGTAATAACAAATGTTTCTCTATTTCTCTTTCTATTTCTCTTAATTTCTTATAGCCATATAATCCATTGATTTTTTAATTAATAACAGTATTATACTGTAACAGTGATATCATGTAACAGTGTTTTTTTTTTTTTACCATTTTTAATTGTTTTATAACATTTCTACTACTCTTTGAATAAATTGCAATTGCCAGCATGTGCTAGTATGCAATTACTGTCAAAGTTAGCTTTGACAGTAATTATATGCTAACACACATAAGAACCTCACCTCACCAGAAATTCCACAGCCAAGGAGGTATGTGTATCTATAATTGAGAACAGCAAATAATGTTCATAGCAACTATTATTTTTCTGGTCCATATTGCCTGGGAAAAACCTTAAATCCAAGAGTGATGCAAGCTGCCACCCTACTAATAAGCCCTCCATGCAGAGAACTCAACTCCCCTCCTGTAAATCATTGTGAGAACTGATTCACACAGCTCAACATATTGTCCATCCATGTGGCTAGATACAGTACTTACCAAAGTAAACCGGACTAAGTATATTGCTTAGGCGTACAACACTGGTGTCACAGTGCCTGCGACTTTCCTTCCTGTAATGTTATTTTTTCTACCCGCTGAAATGCTGCCTGTGTTTGCGCTCTATGTTTCATTTCTATTCATTTCTCAAGTGTTCAATCATGGCTTAAATATGTAATAATATTCCGTAGGAAGCATTAATATGAGGGACGGAGCTCCTTGGTGGTGTTACATCAGCTGTTATAGATTAGGGCTTGATATGGTTAATGAGGAGAACTGTAAAATCCCTCTGAAATATTTCTTTGAGGCGTGTTCTGACGGGGGAAGTGTGAAATCTACCTTAAAGGCATATCCGTGTGTGGCTTAATAGTGGCATTCATGGCAATGAGATTTTGAGCCCACTTAAACCTGAGGTGAGAGCCAGACATTCCATCATTCTGGTCTCCTGACTGCAGTTCCCTTTAGTCTGTGAGCCTTTGTTTGATTGCTTGTCTGTGGTAGTTAGCAGAATGTATATGTTAGACTAGGATTGCAAAGGGGCGGAAAATTTTCGTTAAATTTCCATTGGAAGTTAAGAAATTTTGACCAATTTTTTTTTGTTGCAAAAGTTAGCCTTCAACATGAAACTTAAATTTAGTTGAAAAATACACAACTGCAATTCTAGATCTTGCAGCATGCTTTGGTTAAAACAACCAAATTTAATGCGAATTCAGTTGAATTTCAACCCTGCACTGTTCATTCTTCTGTAAAGTTATACTCACAAATGTGTGCATGGATGTCTGCTTATGACAACACAAAATGTTTATATTTATGTCTGCATATGACGAGGTAAATACAGCTAGTACAAATAACGGCAACATTTCCAGTTTATTCCTGTTAATTCCCGTAAATTCCCATGGAAAGTTTCCACCTTTGAATATTCCCGGAATTTTGCAACCCTATGTTAGACTAATTCATATAGCTGATAGAGATGATGATTGAACATAATTCATGGAGATGATAGTACTGTATGGCATTAGGCTAAGATGGGCTGTAAGGGAAAATGCTATTTTATATCCAAAAAGATAGTATATCACTCTGTGAATACTGATTGGACAGCCATGCTTTTGCTGTTTCTACTGCAGTGGTCAGAAAAGGTTCAAATTCCATGTGTGATATTGTAAGTATGCAAAGGGTACCTAACCCTGAATTGTTGGGGTAAATTGTTATTTTTTTTCTACATCTTCATATGTAAATGTATACTGTGTAGATGAATGATATAATGCTATGTAATGGTAGTGCACTTTCAATAAGAGAACGTAGAGAAAGGTGAAGGTACCGTTCAGGAAAACAAAAGGCTCAAAATACATTACCTGTGATCAAGAATTACTGGGCAAGACAGATGCATCAGTGGTCTGTGGGAAATAAATGAGCGCTTTCCGCTAATGAACCTGCTGTCTCCCCAACCCCCCTTCAATAGCACAGAGCCTTCGCTGTATCTTCACATCCGTAGAGCACAGCTGGCCTCCAGCGCAATGTATCCACTCCAGCAACGTTGTTCTTGGATGGGCCTCCTCACGGCACTGGTTGACTCTTGGATAGCTCCAGCAACAGGAGAACAACCAGTCATTTCTAGGGGGCTGGCGCCCTCCGAATTAATGACCTGCCTTTCCGCCCTCTCGCACGAGCTACATATAATTTACCGTAAGCAGAGCGCCCGCCCCCCACCTCCTCCCCCATTAGACATATGCAGAGATGTCACCGGCCCACCCCCCACCCCCCACCAACACACAAAGCCACAATACACTTACGAAATTAATGTTACAGTTTGAGTAGATGGCTTAGATGACATGGTGTTAACAGATACATCAAAGCACGAACAATGAATGTATTTATTTTTCTATATAGTGCCCTCCACTATTATTTGCACCCCTGGTAAAGATGAGTAAAAAGGGTTATACAAAATTTACCGTTTGGTGAATTAGCTTAATGTCACACTGAACCCATTTGAAAAATCCAACCTTTAATTGCCGTAAATTTATTATGAGAAAGAAAAAATCCTCATCAAGAAATAATTATTTTTAACAAAACAACGTGTGCCACAATTATTGGCACCCCTGCATTAATTTTCAAATAAAGGAATCATTTTTAATATTTGGTTGCATATTTTTTGCATGCCATGACTCCCTGATGTCTGTGACCCAACAACATCAAAGAACTCTTGAGATCTTATTTTCTGGTACTCTGACAAGCGGTACTATAACGTCTCTGCGTATGAATGGATCTCTATGGGAATTGGGGGGTGGGACTAGATTTAGCTGTAAATTATGCTGGAACAGTATGGAATACACGTTTGGTAAAATGGCTGTAAGTCATCAAGCGTCAGAGGTATCAAACCATCACTCTGCTGCCAGATATGCAGTAGATATGGATGGATCACTTTAAGGGTTTGAGACAAATTTGTCTATTGAATTTTATGGAAAAATAAGTCAGGAGAACAAACCCTTCAAGGTATCCATACATATCTGTATTTCTGGCAGCAGAGTGATGGTTTGGAGCTTGTTTGATACGTAAGACTCTTGATGACTTAGAGCCATTTAGCCAACCATGTTCCATACTGTTCCAATGTAATTTACAGCTAAATCCAGTCCCACCCCCCAATTCCCATAGAGATCTATTCAAATGCAGATAACTTATAGTATCGCTTGTAAGAGTACCATAAAATACGATATCAAGAGTCTTTTGATGTTGTTGGGTCACATACATAAGTCATGGCATGCAAAGGATATTTGACTAAATATTAAAAATGATTACTTTATTCTATATATAAATGTAGGGGTGATTTTTCAATTTTTTTCAGTATGAGATTAAGCTAATTCACCAAACGGTGAATTTTTTATAACCCTTTTTACTCATCTTTACCAGGGGTGCCAATAATAGTGGAGGGCACTGTATGCTCCCTGTAAAGGCAGTGGGACCTGGAAATGTTATGGAATATAAGGTAATGTAATATAAAAGGAATTGTATCCATGAGTTTATATCAAATTTTGCTAGCTGACGTGTTGTCATTGGCATGTTATGTGACTGGAATTTGAGATGGATTCATGTAAGAGTTCAGTCGGTTTGGTGTTCACGTATCATGAATGAGTGGCTGTCTCTTAGGGCATTGTGCTGCCCAAACTTTGATCTTTATATCACCCAAATGGCATTGCCAATTAACTGTGTCTGTTGTGTCAGTTGGTCTCCACGCCATAATAGTTCATCTTAGATAATATGTCATAATGTGATTCCCTCAAACTCAGTTTTTTTTTTGGGTAGAAGACAGGGGTGTGACTATGAGTCTCAAGGTTATGACAGATAACACTGATGGAACTATACTTTTAAAAGCTTAAATACTTTAATGTTTTTTTTTGCAAAATTCTTGAAAATGAATGTTCATAATAATTGCTTGCTGTTTATGATTTAAAATACTGACTAATTTATGAGCTTGTAAGTTTCCTTTTTTCTGTGTTTTTTCTCTTTTTTTCCCCCTGACAAAATAATCTTGCTAAATTGTGCAAACATTCCCTTTTGACAACTTTGTGCTTCATATTAAATAAATTCTGTCAAATTAATACCAGTCAGTGTTTCCATAAACATAATGAGTGCTAGTCATGCCATATCATGTGCAATCAAGTCCTGCATTAATTAAGGTATGCCACTTTCACTCTCTTTAGACATTTAACAGCAGTTGCATATTCTATTTTCAGGAATGTGAACGAAGTAATTATTTTTTCACCTCCGTCCCTGCTCGTAAGGTTTCAAAAGAGACAAGAATTCCTCTGTCTACTGTATCTTTAAATGGATACACATGTCCATGTCTATTAATATATTACAGTTACATGTACATGTCAGTATTGGATGATTACAATGGGCCACTTATCTTATGAATTTTAAGTAGGCCGGGTAATGCCATTTGGAGGAGAGGCTTTGAAGTGAGCTTGGCTAGGAGTGATGTTTGTTAATTTGTCATTCCTTAGTGTTTGGATACTATTCCTGCCAATCGTGATACACTGTAGCCAACTAAAGTTAGCACACCAGACACATGTCTGAAACATTAAATGTCTGTACTGCAATTGTTTATTTTGTTCATCCATAAGGAGACTGACTGATGTAATTAAAATATCTTACAGGTTTTTGACAAAAATAGGAGGATAGCACCATAATGGCAAACAGACACAGCTGAGCTATCAAGGCAATTCTAAATCAACTGTATGCTCAAGATATATACCAATATACCATAATAATGCAGTATATTAGGACACTAGTTGAGACTGTACTGTATGAAGTCACGACCATGTTAATATTAAAATTGATACTCAATGTGTTAAGTGTGTCTTTGTGATATGGCATTCCACCCGTATAACTTAGATATTCAGTCGTTTTTTGATTTTGCAATGTGAGAGGTGAATCCAGCCCCAGCCAGTTTTCATCCATTTATATTGTGAAAGACAGAGCAGTTTTTATTTATCTATTTATTTACTTTTTCATTTGTTTATTTTTTTGGGCTGAAATAATCGGTTGTAATGGTCTCTGATCAAATTTAATGGCTTCGCAATTACTTATAATGAGACACATTTAATTCCTTTTTAAATTGATTTTTTTTTCCAGAGGAGCAGTGGAATGTGTAACCTTGGAGCTTGTAAGACAGGGGACGGAAAGTGGACCTTTGGGGTCCGGCATGCGAGTCCTCCAGCTGTGTTGTAATACTAATAGTGTTCTGGACCTTTCCCTTCCATCTCATAGCAGCCGTTTGAACCGTACCCCAGAGCATACGTGCTCATTGAGCAGATGTATTTCCACCTCATTTATAAGGCTGGCTTTGATGACTAAAGGCATAATAATTATGAGGGCGCCATATCAGACTGCAATTCTACAAGTGCCTAAACCCCCAAACTGGCCCACACACACGCACATGTACACACACACATGCGCGCACACACACACACAGACACACACACACACACACACACACACACACACACACACACACACACACACATCTCAGCATACTATCCTAAAAATTCCTACAGGATTTTGCGGGTGAAGCTCTATTGTCCAATCGACAATAAATGTTTATACAGTATTTCCCAAAAACTCATTATCACTTCAGATTTGTAAATGAGCAATTTGTTGTGAAAACGAGCAACAGCTTCAGTTGAGGGATTTGTTCAAAATCAGGCATGTTAATATTTTTAAATGTAATTCGTATCGTAGGTTAATGTCACCTTACCTACTAATGTCATTTGAAAAGACAAAAACAAATACCTTTCTTTGTTTAGCTATAGAGCAATTATTTGATCAGCCACAGTAAAAATAGCAAGTTATTTGTCTTGGCAACAAATCGCACAGCACTTGGGAATTTGAGCAATTAAAGACTGACAAATCAGGTGCGCAGCACAAACCCATTGTGTGTGACAAGTGGCCCCACCCACTAATGTATGCACGCTTCTCAGAATAGTTCCAAGATGTTAGGAAAGCGTTACTCAGGCAGATGACGGAGAGCGCAGCGGGAGATGATGTTTATATTGCAATTAAAGTGATGTGTTTAACTACACCTATCCGTCATATCCATAAGCCACTTTGGGCCAATGGGTAAGAACACTGTGAGCTTATTCTATAATAGCGGTTTTATTACTCCGGGGACGCGGTGATGAGGCCTCTCTGCTAGACTCATTGGCACGGATTGGCAACCGTCCTCGCCGCGGTATAACGCCAAGGGACCTGAAATGAGCTTGCATGCTCTCGGCAGCTTCGCTCACCGCCGGGCGCCCGCCAGGGGTCCGGTATCCCCCGCCGCTCGATGGCCGCGCCACTGGCTTTGACGGCTACACGAGCGAAAGGGCCGTCGAGGTCTGCAGCGTCTCACCTGCCACGGCTGCCTTTCATCAGACTCTCGGCCAGTGACAGGTTGCATTCCTCTCATCCGCGCTCCCCGCATGCGTCGTTAATAATCAAGGCACAATCAGTGCGCGTTGTGTGACCGGCATAGGAATAGCGTGCCTTTTCACAGAAAATAAAAAACGGCGCATTGTTCTCGCAAACACGCCGTCAGCACCCCGGCATATACAACCAATAAACTGGGAATTTAGTTTATATATAAATGCGCGTTTTTCATGACTTTCTGGCTTTCTGTTCATGCCACTATGCCTTGAAGTGAACAGCATATACTTTATGTGACCCGCCATCACTAGGCAAGGTGATGTCACACTGTCCGACTTCTCAGTAGAGCTAAAATACACAGAAACAGAAAATTGGCCTATATAGCAAAACCTATTTTTGTAACATAATCGCAATATTTGATATATAAACTTCAATACACTGAAATGTCGAACTAATTTGCGGAACATGCAGAAAAATTGTCCTCCAAGATTCTAGAGAGCCCATGTGTTAACTTACGTTAACTTGATAGCTTGATAGCAGATGGCCAAAGGTTGTAATAATCCACGAACGACATCAATCTAAGTGTTTAGGGTCAAATCGCTACCATGTTTATTTACCACACCTGTAAAAAGATGTAAATAAAGGCACGACACACTTACTTATTTTTTATTTGTGTACTTTGTAAAAAGTGAACTGTGCCATGAATGGCTCAGAGCCCAGAAGAGAGAAACATCTGGTGAAGCGCAGCTTACGTTTTCATCCCCTATTGGTTAACCCCACTCTGACCCCACTATATCTGACAGTTACTTCTCTAAACATAAACACAGCCTGATCATACTCCTGTACTGGAAATAATCGTGTTGTATTTGACCATGGCCAATGCCAAGAATGTGGTTCATGCACTCAATCAACTACCCGCACATAACTTAATTGGTGCTGCTGGCAGCAGCAGTCAGTGGTAGAGCTTGATTATGGATTATTTTGTGGAAGATGAAAACCTCCGCGCATGTTCTGAGTCTCACAGTAATGAAGATGCAGAATCGGACTGGGAGGATATAATTTCTCACATTGGTATGATGGGACACTCTACTGAAAACTGGATCCTGGTGTTGTTAGGACAGAAATAGTTATCCGGGCAAGTTTTGCATACCGTGAACAGCCATCATTAGGTGTGGCTATACATTTGTTACAGCTATTGTTATAGAAATCTAGTTTTGCATGCATATTTTAATAGCCATCATCATTAGGTGGAAACACATTGACAATCTATTGTTGTTTACATTGTAGCCAACCAACAAATAACACCATGAAATTAATCTCTCTAAATAATGTTATCTTGTGTAATGTTATCTTACTTGCATATTTCACTTTTACTATTGCATATCTATCCCTTGGAAATATTTTACAGTTTGAAGTTTTTATTGGTTTATTTATTTATTTAATTTGTAGAAGAGTAGCTGTCCTCCTGAATAAAGTGATCTATCAGTCAACTCTCTACCTTTAGTGAGTGCATAGAAAGAGCCAGAAACTACTGTGCATGCTCCAGGTACCTGCTTTACTATTAACTACAGCGGGGTGGGCGCTTGCAGTATATGGGTGGGCGTCAGACAACACTAGTCACAGGTTTCCACTTTTACTGAGTGAAAATAGATGGGCTGGGTGTTACAACTTGGCCTGGAAGCCTTTCTTCTGCTCATTAGCAAGCTAGCCACTAAAGAAACAAAATCTAGGTTTATGCTGTTCCGTTGCATTGGTATTTCCCACAAAGCAATTGATAAACATGTTAGTGAATACTGGGCGTGTTAAGTAACTGAGTGGCGCAGCTTCGCTCAGAGCAAAGAACGTACTTAACGAGTTGCTCAGTTTCGCTCACTGTGAGATCATGGATGTGGATCAGAGAGGAGCAATACCGAAATACGTCGTTAGCTATGGACCCAAGTTTTCGGTCTACTGGGGTTGACAGGAACAAAACGTGCTTTTGTTTGCTGCACAAACCATATGCGACCTAGTTTTATATAGAATTAGCTATAGGAAATGATAAGTTAGCGATAATGCTAAGTTGACGTTACAGCTAACAACTGAGAAGATTCAACTTAAAATAAGTAGGCTATGCTTGAATCTTGTACGTCACCATTTTCCAAACTCAGACGGTTGTTGACAATTGCTCAGCGCTCACGTAGAGCAGTACGTTAAGTGATTCAAAAATCCGCTCAGTGATCACATGGTGAGTGTTCAGTTACTTAACGTGCCCACTGTATATTGGCTCTCATTGGTCTGTTTGGGCTAAATTAATTTAGTTCAGTGACCTTTATCAAATGTATTAAAAATGTCTGTTCAGTGATAATGAACTTGCGGCCCATAAACTAAACTGAGTGTATTGTAAAGTGTTAATTAAGTGGCAGTTAATTGTTTGTGGTGAATGACACACACACTTATATAAACTAAACTCTACAGCTGAAGCACCGTTGTACCTTGTCCCTTGCCCCTCATTAGGAAAGCAAAGCACCTGGTGAAGATGAAAGCAGTTATCTTATTTTTTTCCATATTAACTTTGAAAAATCTGTAAATTTGGCACGTTTGTGATCCATCCACCTTGGTTATGGGATGACGTGGGAAACCCCGCTCGGAAAGATTTTTAAGAGCTCATAGATTTTTAAGCACTTAGGATTAGCTGGATTTATTTTTAAGGCTCCAAGTTAGTAATATAGAGTATCAAACACAAAAGTTATGGTAATATTAATTTTTTGAAAATATGCAGCTACATTCTAGCCTCTTCAGTGTAATTGCTGATGGAATAAGACATCTAATAATGAGACTCACACCCAGGATAAAGCATCTGCGCTGATCCATCGCCCCCGGATCGCGCTCTGCTGTCAGCGATATCTCCCCTCTTCCAAGAACCAGAGGCCTGCTACATTTTTTTTCTCTGCTCGCTGGCGTGTCTCCATGCCTCCCAGAACTCAAGAGTGTTCGGTCAGTTCCAGGAAGGGCGAGCCGCGGTCCCCTGAGGAGAACGGGAATCCGATTGCGGTACGAGAACGCGATTCCCATGGGCGAGCGCGGGCCCTTCGCCACGGCCGCCTCTATTAAAAACGCTAGAGATCAGTGAGGTGGGAAGGCCAGGGGAACCGGCCCTGCTCTACGCTAATGCCTCCATAGCAGACAGCGCTCAGGGCCAGAGCAAGGGACAAGCACCCTATTATTGATTCAGTGGGGATAGAGGGGATAGAGAACAATAAAACAACACACAAATTTAAGTGTTCATTACAAGGCGCCATGGACCGCTTGAGATATTACGAATATGGCAAATTGATAAAATGAATACAGTAGATAATAAGCATAACCTTCTCTGGGAATTTTTTGTCAGTCGTTGTAATCATGACTTAATTGCCATTCCTGCTAAAGTATAAGTCGCAAAGCGCAAAGCGTATGCGTCATCGCAGCGTTCTTGTTATTCTTTTCATCCATTATGTATTTTTAATATGCAGCACTGACTGACATTGTATGTTTCACAGCTGGAAAATGTCACTTTCAACATTAATGTTTTCCCAGACACTACCCTTTATAATTTATGAGGTAAAGTTTGAGTCAGTAAATACCTACTCTAGGTGGAGCAACAGCGGACCATGGCGAAAGAGGACGTTTTTTTCTTTTTTTTTTTACGAGTCTGAAGCAAATGAGCTCGTCGTTTTTGTTTTATCGCCTGGTGCCGTTGACGGAGCTTGATATAGGACATGAGCAGTCTGGCATTGGGGAGGTAATGGAGTGGTCCGAGGCCTTGACTCCGTGCGCTGTTCTTCTCCATGGGGTTACAGCCCAAGGGGAAAAGGGACTGAAATGAACCTGTTTGTTCAGACTATTCCCCCGGTGAGAAAAATCAGCGCCCAGAATGAATAACCAGACCTTGAGAAGCTACATTCTGTCTCCGTACTGGATCATGCGACTGCTGTGAGGTCCCTGAACAGGATTTTATATGTATTCATTTGCTTTGTCTTTGTAAATGTACTCAATCTTTTCTTTTTAAATAAACATTTTGGTTGGCCTAATTAAGTACTCTTATGCATCCATGTAATTTATATTGAAGGCTTCTTTAAATGAGGTTACATTTGTTGTTGTCTATTTGCAGTTTTTTAATGCTGTCAACTTATTGCAAATTGGCCGACACCATTCTTCAGACCGCATTTATGCTATAGGACATTGATATTTCAAATCTGTCTAGTTTGTCTGGCAGCTCACCAGGCAGCTTTAATCATGCTTCGAACGTCTCGGGAGACACGTCCGCGGGAACGCAAACAGCTTTTTCTTTTTAAAAAAATTGGATCCTTCACACGGATCACATTTCGAAGCCGCGCTCCCATATGCTCGCTCAATCCGTCCATCGTGCTGGAATCTGCGAGGATGAATCTGGCGTTTCGAGGGGCAAGATCTGTGTGGGCATCAATCACAGAAACGTCTCGCTGCCCCGGCAGCTTCCCACAGCTGCTTTTATTTAGAATCGAGCCGAAGGTAAGCGTTAAGAACGGCAGACATCTGCAAGGGCGCACCTTGTGTGTTTCAGAGGAAAGCAGCAGGAGACCCGACTCCCAGAGTCTCAGCGCTCAACAGTACAGACAGTACTGTGGTTTGAGTAGGACCTCTCAATAATGCAATGATTTAGACTGCAGCGATTTCTCTTTTTTTGCAGTCGGTGACTGCTTCAAATGAGCAGATTAGGAGCAGATAGGAAGGGCAACAAATACGGTAGTGAGTCACAACAGAGAATCGCTTCATCCATTAGCTAATACATTTTTGATAGTTTACATGTATATTGACTCATGAGTCAGACTGGAGGGTGGACCAGTTCTGTTGACTCGTTTAAACCACTCATTCCACTCTCTTATTATGCTTTACAGAATCAACTTTCTGGTGAATATGACGAATATCTCCCACACTAAAGGTTTTGTACAACGGCTTATGTATATCAAACAGAATTGTGTCACTCTGTTTTTGGGGCAATGGGTCCATTGGTGTGTATACAAGATTCTTGCTGGAGTCTTACACCGGTAAGGTAAATTAAAACAATACAAACACAACGTAATAGAGACATAACAGAAGCCGAGGCGAATGCATTGAAGGGAAAAAAACGTGTGGTGACGGTTGGAGCCATGAGTGTAAAACCCCATTGACTATAATAAAATGCCCATACATATACTTTCAAACCCACGGAAAATATGGTCTTGACATTGAAGGCATGTGAGTGATAGAAGCATAGAAGCGACTTTTTGGATTCTCCTGGAGAGTGTCAGACATACAGTCCACTACCTAATTGAGTAGGCTAAGGCATGGGCTTTTGTTTATGGCAGTTTACCTGCTTTATGTAATTGCTGTCATACTACTGTGCGACTGCTATGTAACTTTAGTAGGGGACTGTAAACACAGTTATGGTGTATGTGTGCATGTCTTTAAATTAACCCAGAGATGATCCATATCCAGACTTTCCCCCTCCTCATGCACAATCCTATTTTTGGCTCTCAGACTTTCAGTGGTATTTTCCGACAGGTAAATATAAATTAAAAACAAAAAAAGTTTCTTGACGAGAAGTAGACGAGAAGCTGTGTGGTCCCACCATCTGATTGGCTGCAGTAGCCAAATCCACAAAACTGAATACGCACAATCATGAAGCGTTCCTAAATATACGCGTACATTTATGTCCGAAGGGAGTTGTTACGAAAAATGTATGCCGGATTCATCAAACCATGTGGAAAAGGTAGATTTTTTCGTATTCACGTACGATGCACGTCCACGTTATTTTGTGATTAGCATAAATTCATGCCCATGAATTGCCTTATATGGAGGCTGTCACTTCCATTTAAAGATCCATATCTAGTCAGAATGGCCCAGAAAAAGCAAAGGAAAAGATTATTCTGACACTGAAATTGAAGTTTTATTAGCAGAAGTTCAATCAAAAAAAAAAGTTTTATATTGTCAGTGCCGGCGTCATGAACTGGTAAAGTAAAGGCCTAGCAGGAAACGTACCATCAATACTAGCGCATTGCATTATCACAGCCTGGAAATAAATTAAACGTTATTCATTTTGTAATTGTGTTGTGGTTCTGTGCATGTGAGTTGTGGTTTGAAATCGGGTAATCACATGGGCTACCTTATTTTAGAATCTCTGGCGCGTTCTAATTGTCTATGGCACCGATAACATTGGACAGGTTGGCAATTTCATAAAAAAACCCCGCTCCTACCTTGTTTTAATTAGCATAGCTTATGTAAGGTCATGTAGAATTTCAATTTTGAGCAATTTAGAAAAAAAAGTAGGATACTGGTAGCGTTCATAAGCCTACGTTATGGGTCTAATTAAACAGCTTCATAGCCTACAAGTGATTAATGGGTGTAATCTAATGGGTTTGCTTTTTACAATCAAAATTTATTACGTTTGCAATGTGTATTTCAAAGGCTACATTTAGTCTTGTGAATTTAACAGAAAATAAAAATTAATTAATATTCTAATTATCACTCAGAAGCTACATTTACCGGCATTCTGCATTTACGAACGCGGTACGCATGCTCTTGAGCAGGTGTAAATTTAGTTCGGAGGTACTAACAAATCCCAGATATGAAAATGTTGATGAATACCAAAATAAGGGCAAAATTGCAATTACGAACGATTCATGAATGAGGCCCAATGAATGATCTGTTGCCAGTCTTTTTTAAGCTTCATTATTTTGACTAAAAATACTACCAATGGAACAACATTTCTGTTAAAATCTAAACTTTGCCCCTCAGTTTCCTGTGAGTACTTAAATGCTAACTGATTAACTGACTCACAAAATAATAGTTACATGTTTCAAAAAAATGCATAGATACAAACCTGCATAAAACATACACATGAATAACATTAAGAGCTCACGGTTTGAGTTTAGTGAAATAGGTCAAACTAACATTGAACTATGATCATTTTCATAAACACATATCTCTCCTCCCACCCCTGCCAACACAAATATTAATTTTAGACTGGACTGGAATGGACTCATTTTGTACTGGATGGATGGACATGTTAAAGACATCTTCGTACTTCACTATGAAGTGAAATATGGAATTAATGTTTCATCATCAGCACGTTGTGTGTTGTAAGATAAAAGTTTTCCCACTTGATTTTAAGATTGTAGCTTACAAAGATTAGCTTGTAATTCTACAGGGTTTTTTTTCTTTTTTTCCAATCGATAACAGAAGATGTGTGAACAGCAAAAAAAATTACTTGAGCTTTATTGGCTAAACCTAAACCTGGCCATTGTATGTAATTATAAGTATAAAATTGTTAGCAATGTACTTGCTTGGCTTTATCACATTTCTGGCCTTAAATTACATGGTCATTGTTAACTAGTACTGAGTGTACTACGATTACACAGGTATATTGTCAGTGTAATGAATGACTGGGAAGAGAATTAGCCAGAAATAGAAGACATTGCCCAAGGTCTCTTCTATGCTTATGCATTGGTTATGCATTGGTTTTCTCTCTGTCTCTCCCCCTGTCTGTCTGTCTCTCTCTCTCTCTCTCTCTCTCTCTCTCTCTCTCTCTCTCTCTCTCTCTCTCTCTCTCTCTCTCTCTCTCTCTCTCTCTCTCTCTCTCTCTCTCTCTCTCTCTCTCTCTCTCTCTCTCTCTCTCATTGTTCCTCATGGTGCTGCTAATCTGCTAATCCACAATCGATAGCTGCCTCATCTCTGCTTCTGAGATAAAAGCAGCTGTCTGATAATGATATTTTTTTCCACATGCCTTGGAAAAAAAACACCTTTTCAGGCGATTGTTTCTGTTCTCTGTATGTGGGCCTGATACACTAGTATTGATTCAGTCTGTCCTGGAAACCTTGTGTTTCGTTGTTTACTGAATAAAGACAAATGTAAAATTTGAATACATTTGAATTAGGAATCAATACGGCTGAGTGGAGGAGCACGATGTAGCGGGCAGCTTTTGTGGTTGTTTATGTCAGAAGCGTGTGCCATTTATACAGAACAACCAGTGAAATGTCATGCAGGTCCCACAAAATCTCCAGGATTGACAAAAAATATGCAGTGTCCATTATCCATACATGTCAGCTCATATGTCAAGGCTGCTACTTGTGTGTGTGTGTGTGTGTGTGTGTGTGTGTGTGTGATATATGACAACCACAATAAATGATTGTGGGGTGAAGGTGACAGTCCTTTCGACTGTCGGGCCCCTATTTTGTACAGGTGCTTGGCAGCAGGATGTCTTTCTTATGTCCTACTCCAATTCTCAACACTGCTGACCCCTGACCTCTACAACATTACCACTGGTCTATTTACCATGTCTCTCTTTTACAATGGCAGTGTGGAATTGTGAGAGTGGCAGCCGGCACACATTCCGGACTCTTCTAGTGTTGCCCTTACAAGTTTGCTGCAAACCTGCAGCTAATATGTAGCGCATTAGCCGCAAATTAAACTGTTTTCCACAAAATGTTGCCAGAGGTTTGTCAGACTTTGCCAGTAGTGGTGAACTAAAAACTTTGCCAGAAGTGAATGGCAGTTTCCACAAAGCTATAAATATGAGCTTGCCGCAAATCTGTGACAACAACGCCAAAGGTTTGCCGCAGATTTGCTAGACGGTCTATATTTTTGTAAGGGTGATTCTACTGTATGTCATGCTGGCCAACCCTGGTGTCTACAGCCCCGGTTTAGATGGACAGCTGCGATTTCAAGTGAGCAGAATTGGTCTGACATACCTTCTGTTGTTTTGCAATTACGTTGATAAATCTTTCACTGACAGACATGATGTTTGATGTTGTGAGATCTGCTTTATTTATGCGCTGAGACGTAGCAGGTGGCTTTCCTAATTCATTATGGGGAAATATCATATTGGTAGCTGTGTGGTCTGACAGACATTTTTCTGATTAAAATTATGGATATTTTAAGAAGTTTAAACAATGAGGGATGTATTGTTTTTGTCATTCTTAATCAGTATTGAAAGTTTGATTGAATGTTTTCATATTTTAGTCTCTTTATCCAGTCTTCTTATCCAGTGCACATATCCACTGGATACATAAGTACACACGCAGCTGTTCAGAATCTGCATTGTAGTGATAGGATTATAAATGATGTCTATATTAATTACCCGCTTTATTCAAATCTGTGTAGTGAAATCTGTAGAGAACATCCGGCAGACGTGTACATTCTGAACAACAATGACGAATTCTTGGGCTGTCACCAAAAAAATACATTAACCAGATACTAATGGATAGCTTCAACCTCAACTCAGCAGAGACCAAATAAAGAGTATTTCCTAAAATTGTCTTTCAAATAAATTGTGTTTGTTTATGTACATAGCTGTGTTCTTTATAGTTTATTAAGAATAGTAAGGACATTGATGTTCTAATAAGAGTCAGTTATATAGTATTGTAAGCGATACATGTCGTTACAATCTCATACAAATTACGGAATATTTAAGCTCTTGAATTTGACTGAAATGAGAGAGACGAGTGAGAAAGCTGCCTTTAGAAAAGAGAGAGTTGGGCGAGAGCGATGGAAATAGTTGACAAACGAGTGGGATAGAGAAAGGACGAGAGAGAGAGAGAGCGAGAGACACTGTTGGAGGAGGGGGTGGCAGGAGCCAGCAGATCCGCAAGCCACCAGTAGAGGGAAACGACTCCACGTGTTCTGAGCTCCTCCCTTCACTCCTTCTGCCTGAAAATACTGCAGCTCTCTACTCTGTGCCTGGCTCTGTGGGAGGAGAGAGAGAGAGAGACAGAGCTCGAGCCATAGCATGTGCGATAGAGAGAGAGAGACCCATCAAGTCCCGCCCACCAGCTGGGAGGGAGGCAGCTTGAGCTCCGCACAAGACCAGCCCAATCCGCCGTGTCACAGCGTGGAGGAGGCGGCAACGGGCAGGCCAAGAGAGGCTGCTGGGAGGAGTGAGAAGAAGCAGGCAAGAAGAAATAAGGGACACACACGCGCGCACACGCACACACACACCGAGGGAAGGAGAGACAGACCCGTGCGGTGCACATTTATTTTTAGACACCAGGAATTGTTCTTTGTGTGCTTCACTCTTTTAATGAACCACTCTCTAATTGGAGTTTCTATTGTGTTTTAAACATTTTTAAAAAAAAGAGATCAATTACAGTCAGGATTTTGTCCTTTCTTTCTCGTCACCCTTTCTACTGCAAGTTGGACAGTTCAGTTTGGATTGCTGTGGTATTTGCCTGGCCTCTTCTGCACCTCTCGGAGAGCATCTGTCAGTCTGCCAGGGAGGATATCAGCCGCCGTGTGACAGCAGGGCTCGGGTGAAGCTCGGCTGGGGACAGACGAGCGAGCGAGCGAGCGAGCGAAGGAGAGAGGGAGAGAAACTGAAGCCGGAGAGCGGGGAAGCGAGCGAGTGCCGGCTTTTTCCGAGAAGTGAACGCTGCGATTCACCCTCCCCCCTCTGACTCTCCTCTCCTCTTTTCCCTCCCTCTTCCTTCTCTCTTCTGTCCTCTCCTTTCCCGTACCAGGATCGCCACAGCAGCCACCGCCTCCTCCTCTTCGTCACCATCACTATCCTCATTCTTGCCTGCTCCTCTCAGACCTTTCCAGAGAGAGGAGGAGGAGGGGGGCTCGTCCGCCTCTGACAGGAGCGTTGGGAAGTCATCCGAAATCGCGGGACTGTCAAACTTTGGGACGCGCCGTTTTCCAGGGACTCCCGCGGGGGCCTGCTATCCGACAGGCGCTTCCTCTTTGTCTCTCTCTCCATCTCCGAGACGGATCCTGCCTTCTCCTGAGAAACCAGGAGAGTCCACAGCACAGACGACCTGCCAGCGAGTTTCCTACCACAGCTAAAACGATTCCAGCTACATGGGAAAACGATTGGAACAGCAACCAATGTACCCCCAGTACACCTACTACTACCCTCATTATCTCCAGACCAAGGTACGAGCTTACACCTGTAATACCCCCCACACCCTTCTTGTCTCAGCCCCATTTCCATGCTGACAGGTGCTGTAGATGATGGATGGGCAGTCCGAGTGGCGTGCGCAGAAAGTGCCGGCATCGTTCGACAGAATCCTTATGTTTGCGTGCCCCTTGCGTTGAACGCTTTGTGAGAATTCCTTGCTGGTTCTGCTAATTGTATAACAGGGAAAACGTCAAGGGCACAATGCTCAACGTAGAGTAGCTGCACCGGAAAGATCCCAGTCTGTTACTTGTGATTTTTATTATTATTGTTATTATTATTATTACGTTATGAACGAGGCGGGTGTCAGAAGACCGGGCGTGCGTGTTTGGCGATGTATGAAATGAAAAGTTGGACGGCGGCGGGGCGCGAGCGGCGCCGCGAGGCAGCGGAGCCCCAGTTTCCTCCTCCAGTTTGACTTTGCCTTTGGCAGGCGGGCGCCGCTGCGAGCTGACAAAGCGCTGACATTAGCGGGGCTGGCTGTTTGCTTTAGTTGGCGTTTGCGGTGCACGCCGATGCGCAGCGGAGGGGAAACGCGGGCTCCGGCTTCTCGCGGGCCAGCAGAGCGCTGGGGAACGAGGCTGAAACTGCTCGCATCATCAAAAAGGGCCAGAGCAGGCATGGCTCTCCCCTCTCACTCTCTAAAAAGATTCTTAGGTAACGTTTGCTCGATCACTTTTCCCATCAGGCCGGTGCCGGCCTTTATCCTGATTTATGGTTTAATACATTTGGGTTGCTGCATGGAGCTCTCTCCATTTCTGCAACCACCCTATTCTTTTCTCTTCGCCTGTTTTTCACTGATTCTCTTTTTCTTTCTGTCCCTCCTCTTCTTTTTCTCATCCTTTTTGTCACACACTTTCAAAATACATTACTCATGTTACATACAGCTAGTGCAACAGCTAAAGAATTACCCACATATATAGAACAAGAACTAAATTTAATCCACAAACAACATAATAGCAGTGATTACAATGCCACCACTGAATGATGTGTAAACACAACAAACGATAGTATTTACACAGTACAATGACACTACTAGGCTACAAACCACATAATGAAATTAATAATAATAATAATGAAATAAAACCATCGTAAAAATAACAGCTTGAAAATATTAATGTTCATAATGTCTCTGTCTTGTCTCTCCTTTTATTCATTTCCCCCCACACGCACTCTCTCTCTCTCTCTCTCTCTTTCAAATTATCTCCCTCTCTCTCTCTTTCTCTCGCTCTCTCTCTCTCTATCTCTCTCTCTCGCTCTATCTCTCTCTCTCTTTTTCTAATTCTCTCCCTCTCTCTCTCTCTCTCTCTCTCTCTCTTTCTCTCTCTCTCTCCCCCCTCCTTTGCTGGAACAGCAGCAGCCCAAAGCCTCTCTTTCCTCTCCTCCCCCTTCAAGGTTGCCTCACTCTGGAGCCGCCCTCCCCTGGTGTTGTAACGCATTCCCACATAGCGGTGTGCGGACTGTCTGGCTCATATCGGCCAAGCCTTTGACCCTGGGCCCTTCGGGACACTGTCGGACCAGGCCGTGCAGGAGCCGCGCGCTATTAAACTACGCCGAATCCCCTTGCAATCATCAGGGCGCCGTCAAACGCGTATCGCATTTTCGCGGGTGTGTAACGCATTTCACGCTCGTCGCGCATAAGTCGCACACCCTCGCCGCGCGTGCCCTCCAGCCGAAAGGGCGTAGCGCGTGACGGATAACGCAAAAGCGTGCGCTCATCCCCTCAAGCGATCTGAGCCGGCGCAGCGCAACAGCCCGCTAATGATTATTGATGGCGGGATCACGAGAAAGGAAACGGCCAGCTTCGGCGGGGTCACGCCGAGGCTCACATTTCAGCCAATCGCCTTTACTGCCTTGTAAGCATGTGTGGGGCCCTCCGCCAGACGTCTCCCTATTCGTCTTAATTTGGACGCGCTCCGAAATGGCTCCATTTCTTCAGGGAAAATGAATCACTGGTGGAAACAAGGGGGGGGGAAATGGTCGAGGCCAAATGGTGGCCTCCCCTTCTGAAGAACACGCACACACTAAGCACACAATGAAAATATTTATCTTACAGGTGTGCAGGGAATTATAAGCATCGGGTTCATATTATAATAAAAGGACATGCCCTGGGGGAAGAGGGGGGTTCATGTTTTATGTCAGAGGTTGACAGATTTCTAATGACAGTCTTTTTCGACGTCAGCGTCTTTTATTGCCGGGTAGAATTGGTTGGCCGGGCTGCCTTCTTAACCCAAAATAGTTGTGACGGGTACAGAGTCGCAGTCGGAATGAAATGAAACAATAACATCGGTCCTTTTATTGATTAGCACAGTTGAGTAGAGAGCACACTGTTCTTTAAGTGAAAAGCATTGATTTCTGAAGGGGCAGTTTATGACTTGTTTTATGATATGTTTTCATCAAGCAAGCTTGTAATACAGCACTATTATGGGAATAGGTTTGAAGCTATCCCTTTTCTGACATGGTGATGTCGGAGGGCCGTATCTGTTTCTGGATGTCATGGCAACTGCTGTAAATTATTCAATTATCCCAATCATACGTGTGATCTGACACTACATTTATAGATACATTCATGCATCACAGCTGACAACTGTGTGTACCGTTATGAATAGAAACACCAGTTTAACTAAAGCACATGACATATACAATTATTTTGTCTTGCATTACCATTTAGATTCCTGCAGGGTGACTATAGGTATTGGATTGCCACAATCACCTGTCTCATTATGGAATTAGTGATCAATGGTGGCTCTCATAAGAACAATTAGTTGATGTATTAGGCTGCACCGGGCGAGAGGAAGGAATGTGACATGGGTGGACTGTCAAACACAATTATTTGAGTGACCGGGTAACAGTACATTCCTGGTACGCTGCACACCCGATTCATTTTGCACAGCTAACTACAAGTCCATACAGGCACAATATGCTGGTATTTACAGACAAAAAACATCAATCAAGGTCTGAAATAAACAACAAGGCGGAATCCTCTGTCAGTTAAAAAAAAGAGAATTGTGCAGTGGACAGACGTCATCGGCAATTTGACGGATGTATTTTTCAGTGCAAACGCTGCACTAGAAAAAGGCTTAATTACTTGCGTGTTTGTGAAAGATGTGTCTTAATAAAGTATGCTTAGTGATAGACAAGCTAATGCAAGTTTACAGAGTTTGCAGGTTAAAAACTCAGTTGGCCCTCCAGTGGTAGTTTAAATTAAAACATGCAGAAACACAGTGTCCGGGTCAAAATATGTTGACAGAAAAAAAAAATCGACGCGCTTTTTTGTATTATTGCTCTGTCTTATCTCTGCACTTCAATATCCATCTACAGTTTCTTCTGATCGCCTGGCTGGCTCACGTGTTTTCTGTTCCCTTTCATACACTTTGAGTCCCTTTGAAGATCAGACATCCTCAGGAGAGGAGGGTGGGGGTGTGTGTGTGTGTGGGGGGGACAGTGGGCGGGGGTGGGAGGGAGCATGTGTGGAATGGCCATGGAAACGCACGTAGAACTGGAGGATATGAAATAGATTTGGAGCGGGGTAATATAAACACAAATCAATGGAGGCCATTCAGGGAATGTGCTCATATCTGCTGAAGCCAAGAGGCTCCATTAATCCTGTCAGTTATTCTTATTGGGGGGAGGGGCGGGGGGGGGGGGCGCTGGGGCAGAGATGGGGGCATGAAGCGAGAGGAGGGCGTTTGTGGGTAATGAAAGCAAGGAAAAGGGTTTGGTTACACTACTGGGGGTGAGCTATTGTACTGCAGAAATAACATCGGTACTGTTTAAATCCCATTTTGACTGTTTATGAATAGCGAAGCCTGTCTGTCGGTGTGCAAATTAAACCCCTGCTTTCAGCATGGCCAAATGCTGAAGGCCACTGGTGGAGACGTAGCATATGTTATGCTCTTTTTAATTAATCCGTTGGTAAATCTGTATTTGTCATCTCCTCTTCAGTTTCACATACACATATATTCAGCATACACACATATAAGTGAGAATTCTGTGAATGTGGATGTGTGATTACTTCTAAAACAATTGAAGGATCATAGCCAATCACAAAAATAAATAAATAAATCATATCATTGAAGATTATCAAAAATGTCAGTGCTTTGTCTTTGTATGCTCAGAAAGTCACTCGGCAATGCCACGTATAATTGAAATGTTAATTAGTTCATTTGTTCTGGGAGTGTCTTGGATAATTAGTATAATTAATGATATAGTTATCACAGAGACCTGGTTGTCAACCCTGTGGAAGACCATAGCAATGTGGGTCAAGCTCTATTCGATGTGTTCTGAGTGGTGAGTGTGAAGATGACTGCAAAAGGCCAGTTTGGTGATTTTTGGAGGGAAAAGAGTCTAGCATAATCTGGGCCAGAGGTTTTCCTCAAACAGAAATGTATGCTTACTTTGGGTGGTAACTGCCAGAAAAAAGGGCTTAATGTTTGTATGTATTATAAAATACAGGTTATGATGCAGGCAGAAACACACTTCTCTGCAGTGCAGTCTGAAAAATTCAGAAATGTGCCTATTAATAAAGAGTAAAAATAGTGCATGGTATCCAAAATATCTTGGTCATACCCTCTTTTGTGGGAGGGCATTCCATGCCTGTGGAATATAGCCTACTGGTATGCGGGGTCAAGCTAAAACACGGGGAAAACAAAAGGATGTGACTGTGGGGGATGGCTGCTTCATCTATATATATATATATATATATATATATATATATATATATATATATATATATGGCTGTAACACTGTGACCACAGTTGTCCAGATGTTGCACAGACTTTTTGAGAGTAAAATGAGTCTACGCATTTCCTCCCAGTAATAGGAATTCATCTTTGATTCTTTGATTCTGTAAAAGAAGTTTCACAGGTGCACAGATTCCATGTTCATGTCATGTTCAGAGCAGCTTCTTTCTAATTATCCCTTCAAGCCGCACTTGCATTACTGCACTCATACATTAGGACACTATTAGAGCCTCTGCAAAGTGACTCATTACATGAAAAATCAAGCTTCCCTTTGAAGCCCACGCGTTTCATTTTAATTGTCGTTCCAACAAAAAAAATAATTTCAGTCCGAAACCAACGTGTACCTGTTCCACATGGCTCACCATGTTTCAGTACATAAGCGTAGAGGCACAAAACAACATTATGGTGCTTCAGTCTCAGTGATACTCAGATATGATTTGTTCAGTCGTATTACGATATCAACATCTATTTTTATTTTATTTTCAAGGATATCATGGACATTAAAGACTAAAGTTCACCATCATATATGAAGTTATGCAGAAAACCATGATTCTTAATGCATGACGATATAAATATGTGTTAGATGTGCACACACACAGACACTATTTTTTTGTGTTCTATTTGTGTCTATTTTTTTGGGTCAGGGTGGTTAGAATGGTCTGGTTCTCTATTCAAACAGTACCCTACCAGAGTTATTGCTCATTAATTTTTAATGTAGAGCCACTTAAAATAATGATTTTAAGACTGAAAATGTTTGCCATAACTTTTATGAATCCAGACAGAACAGTTCTGGTCGTGAGTTGTGGGTGTGTGTCTATACTATAGACCAGTATAGTAAAAAAACCTAAATATAAATTAGAATTTCTGTATTTCAACCAACAATTCGTAGACTGGGGGGGACACTGCAGAGAAGAGAAAACCAAAAGTCATTCTCTCTCATCTGGTATTTACGAGAGAGCATATTTAGGATTAATGTGTATATATATCATTCATATTTTTATTTGTGTTGTATATACACACATGCAAAAAAAAAATAGTAAAATCATTTTTTTTTTAAAAATGTTGTTTACATGCTCCAAATTTCAATAAGACAATATATACCCCAACCCCCTGAGCAATATAAATATGAGCAGAGCAGATCTTGTGAATACCATTGCTATACAAAAAATAAATACGGAAGCCCACACTCAAATAGAAAAAGGACAAAATAGACTAAGTAACTAGAACAATAGATGGCAGATTGGAGAGGCATGTACAATTCAAAGTAGTGTTAAATCCCTCTGTCTGCAATTCAGTCATCATTCTCCAGATATCAACAGATGAAGGTTCATACCAGATACTGGTGGGAGATTTCATGTTTGTACATGAATGATCCATGTACAAACACAGGCAAGCCAAATATCCTGAATGGGTTAATAATTTGAAATGATTAGTGTCTTGTAAAATAATGGAATATTAATCCATTATCCTATCCTTTGTATGTCAGATCTATGCATTCTGAATGTCCTCCTATAAATCACAGAGATTCATTTTTGGCCCCTGCAGGGGACATGAGTCACAGGTCCTAATCTCAAGAACCATATATTCTACTATACAGAAACCGACACTACTAGTGATACATAAAATTATTTACATTACATTACATTATAGGCATTTAGCAGACGCTCTTATCCAGAGCGACTTACACACTTCTTATTACATTTATCCATTCATACAGCTGGATATATACTGAAGCAATGCAGGTTAAGTACCTTGCTCAAGGGTACAACGGCAGTGTCCTACCTGGGAATCGAACCTGCAACCTTTCAGTTACAAGTCCAGTTCCTTAACCATTATACTACACTGCCGCCCACATTTGTTCACTGCAACATGTTTTTGTCATCCAAGACACTTGTGTTATGTCACAAAATTAAAATACTTTTTTTAATACATTTCTCCTGCCATGTCTCAGGAGGATATGCACTCAAAATCTACGGCGGCCGTAAGAGACGTGACTGCGCCGTGGATAACGGGGACGCTGGTCCTGAGAAAAGGGCTATTATATTTTGAAGGAGTTTAAATAAATAGTCATTAGTGTTTGAACTGCTGCCTGTGGTGATACAGCAAAATAAACCGCAATGAGGCGCTAAATAAATAAAGATATATCTGCACCAATTTGGCCAGTCAGATTAAGCTCTTGAGCGTTTGCGGAAGCTAGGATTACAGAAAGCAAACATTTCTCTGTCAGGTTCCAGCTGCAATCATTTGCTCAGCCCTCTTGATTTTATCAGAATAAGTAGCCTGTAGACCACTGCAAATACACTCACGTCCCCAAGGCTGGAAATGTCAGTCACACGGTGTCTCCACGACGTCAAAAATCAGAGGGTGGAAATGCAGAGTTACTTTAGGCCAGGTTTTTGCCAACCATTTCTCTATTATTTGAAGCTCCCCCCCCCCATAAAATGGCGTTCCTGTTGCTGACCCTCACCACATTCAAATTTTGACTCCTCTATGCAAAACTCACAACAGGCTGAAATGGAGGCCAAATGTTATATATTTATGATCAATATCTTCATTTAGAACCCCATTCCTCTGCAGACTCTGAGTGTATTGATATCAACCTGTCCAAGTATTTATGTTGACCTATTTCTAGTATTCCATTCAAACTTAGTAATAATTCCTGTAAAAGAGCACGTGTGCTCAGTCAACCTACCCTGTATAAATAAAAGTAAATAATAATGAAATTCAGTATGCAGTATTACATGTATGGTAAACTATCCACTGTCTACTGTTTTAGTTGTGCATTATTTACTGAAGTTTCAGTGGAAAGGGTTCTGGTTGCCATCCTTGAGTGGAGTCCTACCTAAAGAAGATTGTTATTTACTAATAACAATGCATTATTTACTGAGTTACTGATCCTTGGTTTATTAGGATGGGTTACTCATTTACAGGTCCATGAGTGCTAGCACCCATTTTGTAAGCAATACTGTACAGGTTAGGACCAAGATGCAGAAATGTAATTTATCGGATACAAGCATATCCAGAACAGCTGCTCATTTGCTGAGGCTGAGGTTTTTTTGTCAAATGTAATACTGTACAATGCTAAGAATTTCTGATATTTTTCCACTTCATTTTGCAACATGCAAGAAATTAAGTTAGCCTGGGTAAGGATGACACAAAAAGATAAAAAATATACTCCATCAGAGTGGGGACAACGCTGATGCCACCATTGAGTCTGATGGAATGCAACGGCATTTTTACTTATTTTTTCAACGCTGAACACGGTAGCGGTGATGTTAGGAGACTGGCACAGACTGAATGGGCTCAGACGCCACGGGTGTAGATGAGAGCAAGGGGGCCTGTTGCGGACCCATTGAAAAGTATTTGGATAAACCCCTTTTCACGCACTTGAAGCTGCCTCGGACATTGTCCGCAATTACAAAAAAAAATTCCGCTTTCTTTTTTTCCCAGGGTTCTATTTGTTTAAGCCGTAGAGGATTGGTAAGTGCCTCAATAGGATTAGCCGGGCAGACAGACTGTGATCGGTGTCCTGTGGACGCCGGGGGCGGCAGGTGCATGGAATCTTCTCGGCGCTACATAAAAGCCGCGTGCCGTCCCTCCGGCCTGCACCACAGCAAACACACTCAGATTTCACACTCCACAAACCCAGGGAGGCTGTAAATCCTTCCGGCGAAAACCTCAGTACGTTCGCTCATTCAGCACTCAGTAATCATTCGCAAACTGTTTTCAGATCGCTGTTGATCAAAACACATGGGCTGCATTGCATTTGATCCAATTTGGGCCAATATGTTGCATTTTATGTTGTGCCCACTTTAGTTCCGCCACTTTCTTCCGGAAGTAACAATGTTTTGGCTAATAGTACTGGTCTGTGTGCCATAGTGTGTGTAAAGGAGTATGGTTTTGATAGAGACAGACTTAGAGGGAGCAAATCTTTGGTTGCAAAACTTTGTTCTGCACGTATATAATGTATCACCGTAATGTACTGGACATGGTAGACTGTGGTAAAGGTCTCTGTAATGATGGACTGTGTTCGTGTCATGACTTCTGCACTCCTTAAAAGAAAAGCACTTAGTATTGAGCATGCCCTGTTAGCAAGGCTCTTTACATATTTAATTAGCTGTTCTCTTTGCATTAATTATTGAGGTGATCCATGTATTCTAGAGATCAGAATTGTAAATCCATGCTTCATTGCTTTTCAGGGTCACCATGCCTATGTTTACTCTAAATCAATTTACTGTATTTCTTGTTAATGAGGTTTGCTGCATGTGCAACGCCAAATAATCATACATGGCGGTAGCATTAATTGTGCGATTATGTTTTGAATGTTATTAAGCATGTGTAAGATGAGTTTTCTACTTTCCAAAATTTTCAAGTGCAAAAAAAGTGCCACACTAGTCATCATTTCTAAAGCCCTGTCAAAAAAAAAAAACAGCTGTTTGCAATTTTCTCATATATATAAGAAAACCAATATAACAAATTACGTTTTTTTATGGAGCCATATCTTGCTTAGCTATTCTGTTTTTGTATTTTGTATTGTGTGTGCCTTTTCACAAGTATTGGATGAAGGATGATTATTTCTCAATATCTATGCAAGGGACAATACAAGAGAAACAATGTTAATGCAGCCAATGTTATCCAGCGCACTGCTGGGACCGCTAGCGGTAAAAAAATCTAGAAAACTATTAATGGCAGCAGAATACTGATGCGCTTGAGAACAGAAACCGTGCTCTTAGTACTTTTTCTAATGTAAAAACTTTATTTTCTAAAACTCAAAGTCACTCCTGGGAGTTTACGTTAACGGTGACAAAACGTAATGGCCTTCCATCCTGTTGCCTGATAAACAGAGCTCTGCAACGGCACTGAAATATCATGACCTAGAGATCGTCTTAACAGGCGGAATGCTGATTTTCAGCATCATTTAGCATGGCCTTCTGCCCGCAAAACATGTTTCTCCATTAAAAACGGTTTCTGTGGAAAACCGAGATTTTACTGCAATATCTTCAACCTGCCTTTTAAAGTGGCACATTAGGTCTGCTTTCAGGGTCTTCTTGGGCGCAGGCTCACGTCTTTCCGTCCAATCAAAGTCCCTAAAAGCTATTAGACTGAGTGATAATGAGGTTGATCACTGAACGGGTGCGCTCTCCAGGGCTGACTAACGTTGATTTGCTGGAGGGTCATGGTCCTTGTATGCACTGTCAGTTGTGTGTGGACTGGACAGCATAGACCAGGCTGAAGCAGCTTCTCACCTGACTACAGGTCATCCAAGATCACCATAGAGCAGATTTACATTAATCAGACACATACACACACAAAAACACAGACTACAGATATAATCATGCTTATTAATACACACACAAACACACACACACATGCACACACACACATACACACACACATTCCCACATTGTGTGTGCATACATGTTAGCCCATCCATACACAAATTCACATGCATACACTATTTGAAACAAGTTCACACAGGCGCACACACACACACACACACACACACACACACACACACACACACTCTCTTCTTGCTCACAAAAAAATGATATGTACAGCCATATACACAAAACAACAGAAACACACACAAACCTATAGAGCAATGCAGACAAAGCCACAAACGTTCTGTGTTTGTGCTGATGTTCGGACGGGATCAAAATTACTGAAGGAAGTGATATCGCCGTGTGGCTGGGCAGAATACATTTCGTTAAGCTTCCTGTTTCTATCATGGTTTTTGAAGGCTGAAAAATGTGCCCCAATGTGTTTTTATTGGAGCCTTATTCGGGTTTCTAGTATTCACGATCCATCCAAGACTAAGACTATCTGAGAATAGGGCCTGGGTTAAAAAATGTCGAACCTATCGTTTAAGCGGTACACTGTGTACCGTGCATTTGGTGGCGTTCAGAGTTCAGAGAGTTTACCGCATAATCGCAGTCTGCCTCCAGAGTGCACCCTGGAGAGTGTCTGCCGAGGAGAGGTTGATTCTGCATGGGTCATGGAACCTGATAGTCTCCTCTTTTACCAAGCGCATGAGGTCACCCTGACTTGCCTGCCAGCTTCCCAGTATCTCCACGTTCCTGCAGCTTCCCAACATGCACGCCACCGCGTCACGTCCCTGGAACGTTCGCCTCCGCGTTCCCAGCGTCCGCAAAATCACGCCGCATTCGTCTCTACGCCCCCAACATCCACTGCACCGCGTTGCGTTCCAGGAACATTCCCTGCCGCAGTCCCAACATCACCTGCAGATTTATTAATGCTTCCCTCGAACATACACACCCCCATGAGGGGCCTCACCTATATCAACAAACCTTTGCAAGCACTTCACAAATGAAATGTATAATTTTGTTTTGTTAAACCCCTCTCAAGCAGCCCCCTATCCCCCAGCTTTATGAAAGGTCAGCCCAAAAACTGCACAGGCTGGCAGAGGTGCAAAATCCAGGTTCAGAAAGTCCTCCCCAGTATTTTGTTCCAGTCACCTGGATTTGCTTATTAGCATAATTCAGCCAGGAGGTAGAACTAATTAGTGAAATCAGTTGGCTGAATTTATGGGTGGAAGAAACACATAGCAGGACATTTACTTTCTGACACATGGACTTTCCATCTCTGCAGGCCTGTCCTACACATTCCTTCAACGTGTACCTTCAGATTTTTAGTATCCGCTGTTTCTACCCCCAACACCAATATTTAATTCTGAGTTACCCATTCCTAACATATAGCACCGCCTATCTTCTCAGAGCCATATGACCTACACAGCAGTATTCAACTCTTAAGCCTTGCTCTGGAGATCAAACATTGCACGTTGACAGGCCTATGTTTGGAAATGAGTCCATCGTTTGTGAATAGAAACCCAACCGATGTGGTTGGTACTTGCAAATACAAACCGATCTGTCAATTCATTTTGTTAGCCATTTTACATGTTTGGAGGAGAGCAGATGGAAACCGTCATATGTAACTTAAATGCATTTGTATCTGGCATCGCCCCTGTCGTTCTGCGATGAGAGACTTCACTTCCTTTCTGTTCTTTGTCTTTTTCAGGCTTTTTTTCGTTGGCGTGAACTTGAAAACATCCTCTGTTTTTAGGATTCCGTTCGCTCCTGTCAACCCACCCTCATTTTCTATGTCCCTGCATTCTATGCTTTTCTTCCTGTTTTGCTGGAATCAGGAAACCAAGCTTCCGAAGAGAGAGAACACTTGATTTATTCATATGTATTCTAGTAGGGAAAAATATCAAACCAGCCAGGCTGAAAGCGTCTTCTATTTTTAGTTTTCCAACGGACTTTCTGGCAGCACTGCCACTACACTACACTAATAGACAGTCGACAATGTATAACTATAATTAGTGATAGTAATAGTAGCCCTAGTAGTAGTAGCAGCAGTAGTATTAAACAGTTAATTCTTCATTCGAGGGGACTTGGAATATATGAGATAATAAGAATTAAATAGTGAACAACATCATGAATTAAACTCATTACTCAAACTCAGCCGGCTTGCATTAGATTACATATTTCACATTTTAATGAATGCAGGCTGATTGATTGTATTCTTTTTTTCCACAAAAATGGCTTCACAGAGTAGGATATATTTTCCTTACCCAGTTCATAGCACCTTGTTTGTGGCTGTTATGGAATTAGTTTTGTTTTTCTTGTTTCCCTGAGGTCAGCGAGAGACTGATGCAGAGAGCCAGAGCTTGGGTGTAAAATAGCTTTAGCTATGACCCGTGTAGATTGAGCGCTGACCCGAAGGTGGCTTCTGTAAGGTAGAGGCGGAAACCAATCTAGTTGTCAGGCAGTGTGTGTACTTTAGCAACATGCTTTGGTGGGTATTGGCCCTTGAAGCAGCTCCCATTCATCAAACGGCCTCTGATTTGTTTGTGCTCGTGGGCCTCCCTGTCGGAACGGTTCAATTGTCTGATAATTATCAATGGGAGACAAGCAGGTGGCTCATATCGAAGTCAGTCATCGTGATCACGTGGCACTTTTAGAGGAGTGATTGAAGACGTGTAGTTTCTTTTCCAGACAGCTAAGCCTTAATGTGCACGTTTGATATTTTACTGTTTATAATATGAAAGAAATGTGCTTAATAGTGATGCATTAATGAAGATGCTCTGCGTCTTTTCTGGGGTCATGCCTTTCTTAAGTAATCATGATTTGCTTCATCCCTAAATAGAATTTAAGGGGGAAACAGCCTTAATGTGTCACACAGTGGCTAGATTTGGGTAACACTTTATTTTAAGGTTCTGTCATAAATAATTTGTAAACCATTAGTAAATGATCTATTAACCATTTATAAGTGCTTTCTAATAATTGTCTAATAATAACTCATATTTGTAAAGTTCATATGTGTGAAATCATGTATATGACCCATTCATAAACTGAACTGCACCACCTAAACTAAAGTGGCCACAGTTTATTATGTATTCATATGAATTTAGTACAGATAAGTTATTACGATATAACAACTCATATTTGTAAAGCATTAGTTTGGTTTACAAATTTTTTATAACGGAATCACTAAAATAAAGTGCTACCGAAATGTGTTTCTCAAGAAGCTTCTCAATTTCTAAATGGTTAGTTGGGAAAGATTATTGACCCATTCTGTGTTTATTTCTCTTTGTTTTTTTCTTTAATTTATTTTTCTTGAATTATCTAGAATGCAAAGAGCTGCTGTTGGCCATACTCATCTAGAACAGGCTTCTTATTTTAAAGCAAAGCCTCCAAGTAGTATTTTGACATAGGAATATAACAGTCACATTTCTAAAGGGACCCAAATTAGCTTTTTAGCAAGCGTGGGCTAAATGAGCCTCCCTTGTTCATGAAAGCCATTGGATAAAGATTTTTGTTTTATATGAAACTGGTGACTACGTGGCACTGAATGTGAATGGCAGGGAGGTAGAGAGCTCAGAGGACAACAGAGACACTCACAGCAGAGAGAGAGAGAGAGAGAGAGAGAGAGAGAGAGATGGAAGGTGGAAAGATGGATAGATAAATGGAAGAATGGATGCCTGTCCTTGGGGTTGGACTCCCCTGACTAATATCGGCACACCTCAGCTGCTGAACGTATTACAGTGGGGGGTGCACAATTTCCATTTTATCAAGGCTAAGACTACATCACCAAAAGAAGTCACAAAAACAGATATGAAGTCAGGATATGGAGGGATAGCTAGAACCTTTTTGTTTCTTAAAGGCAACATGCTTTAAACCTGCACAGTCAGACTATTTGGCCGCTTTGGCTCTTCCATGGATTGTGGCACGTTACTAGGCTCTGCGTCGTCTCCAAAGGCCAGCGATGACCCCCCGGCCACAAGTGTGTTTACTCAGTGGTGGTGAGAATTAATGGAGGCCTCGGGGCTCGGAGTGACGGGCTGCGGGTTCACAGGGGGCCATGTTTGCCTGACAGGGCTGTGACTTATAGCGCATGCAGCATGATTAGGTTTCCACGTGGCCCTCTCCCGCTCTGAGATTCCGCTGCATTTCTGTTGGGCTCACTCTGGATTCATGTGCAGCCCGTTTGCGACATCCATCAAACTGCCACGCGGGTGTCCTGCCTGGCATTTACTTAATTGGATTCCGTGAATGGGATCATGCTCAGGGATCTGCCACAATTTGCAAGTGGAGCCGCTCTCTTGTGCCCTCTCCCTCTCCTCTCTCTCTCTCTCTTTCTCTCCTCCCTCTCTCCCTTTCCCCCATCTCCCTCTCTCGCTCTCTCAATCTCTGAAATGATTTATAGCCTGCACAGACTAATCTTGGTGGAAATGTACACCTTCCTACACAGGTCTCTGAGATGGGCAGGCATGCCTGTAACAAATGAAGCTATTTTCACTGATAGACACGTTCTCCATCAAAGGCCCTTGTGCATCTATTTTGGGTGAAGAATACGTGGATTTAAAAAAATAAATAAAAAAAACACTTGAAGAATGATGTGTGACAGTTGTGTGGTGTCAGAACCTCTGCCTCACCCTCATGAATATATTATCATCACTTGGGTTTATCTGCCTTTGAAGGGTGGTCTGATTTGTGACGGGAGTACGGGAGACTTCATCGGTTAAAATATCCGCTGATAGAATTGATGGGTGGCTCAAGATGATGATGAAGACATAAGGCGAGAAAAAAACAAGGATTATTTATACAGATTTTATATACGTGCGTGTGCGTGCGTGTGCGCGTGCGTGTGTGTGCGCGTGTGCGCGAGTGTATGTATAAAAGGCACGGTGCGTTTGTGTTCCATTCAAAACCCAGCAGAACTCTCTCCTGGTCTGTCCAGACAGTTTCCTAGGCGAGGGGAGGAAGCGTGAGTGGAAATTTCAAAGGGCTTTCCTTACCTTCAGGCCAGCAGGCCTCAGTCGACGGCGAGACGGCCTTTTACTGGAAAAAGGCCGCTAAGTGTGTCCCTGCGGTGTGGCAAGAATCAAGAAGCCACTCCAATTAAAGGTTCCCGTTTTTAGAGGCATGAATTATTAAGGGGCGGGCGATCATGGCTGTGACGTGACAGCTAGGAGAGTGCTGAGCACTAGCGCCCTGTTTTACTCCCCGTGCAGACAGTCAATAAGATCACTCTTTGAAACTGTGTATCACGGACAGTGAACAAAGCCTCTCTCACAAAATGGGATGGTTGTTATAGCATCGCTGTTGTTAATGGACAGGGACGAGAATCTTTTTTTTTTAATTATTTGAAAAATATCCATAAAATATCTAATTTAAATCGTAAATTAAAATACTGTTCAGAAGTGTAAAATCAACCATTTGAAGATAATAAAAGGTCCTGGTTTCAATAAAAATATAATAATAATAAATATTATTATTATTATATTTATTTATATATATTTTTTAAATTATTTTTATTTATTTATTTGTTTGTTTATTTATTTATGAATGCAGCATCAGAGATCCTATGAATGTGCTCCCCTAAACTGCAAAATGGTTCTGGTGGATGGTGTTCCCTTGTGGTCTTACAGAGCAGCTCGCTCGCCCCCCGAGAGAAGCACATCAGTCTGGAATAATGTTGAGAAATAGCACGAGACCGTGCTTCCTTCAGGAAACGCCAAGTTAATGATCTGAATGACATGCGAATCAAAAAGCACCCCACCCAAACGTCATGTCAGCGCCAACGATGTACGCAAGTCACATGGGGTCGACAATGACAACATAAAACCGTCCCCATCAGATATAATCCCCTGGTTGTAATTGACACTTGTAATTCAGTGTGCGTGGGAGAGAATTGTTTTGTATGAGGAAATTGCCTCTGCATGGCATGACTGTTATTATGCGAAAATAATTGGGTATTTCTGTTGCCTGTCTAATGTGGCACAGCCGACAAGTCCTTCAGCAAGAATCAGAAATTATTATTTACGTGAAGTTTTTCTCATAGAATTGATTTATTCGTTTTAATAGGTGATGCCGATTTGCTTATTGCCATGCTGGGCTTTTAAGACTTGGGTGGTGTTATTTGTTTATGGTCTTTGCCATTGAGATTGAAAAGGAAAATGTCTCTGCGATATATGCAATATAAATATTATTTTTGTGTTTCTGAGAGAAATGATTGACAGTCCATAGCTTTTTTCTATCATATGTGATAGAACTGGATTGAAATGGGCTTAACAACTTTATACTTTCTTCAGTCAATCTGCCACATTGAATAGTTGTACACTTAAATGCTTCTATCCACAGGTTGAATCCCACTGAGGTATACAACCTATAAACCTATAAAAAAATATGGGGATTCTACCCAGATACTATTTGGTTAGAAAAGTAACAACAACAAAAAACAATCTGCTTGAAGTTCTCCATGCTGGTACTAGAACCATAAAATTGAAATAAAGCTGAGTGTAGCCAATAATGGTATGGTATGAGGTACTAGTGTAAATATGCCTGTTTCTGTGGGTACGTTATAGAGTAGATAATTAACACATGGTCACAATCAGACATGCCTTTGTAATGCTTTGCTTGTATAAGCCACAGGATACATTTTTCACTAACCACAAATATGGCAGACATCTGTGCTCTGAATTAGAATGCCATGGACTGTTGGCACAAGGGTGTTATGCAAAAAGTTATACAAATATAACAAAAGCTCTAATGTGAAATTGGCAACTTTTTGAAAAAGTAAAAAAGTAATGAGCATTAAATATATGTCAATTTATTAAATAAATTGTTAAAGACATATATATATATATATGCATATACATGTAATTAATATATTGTTGTTTTATAGAACGTTTGAAAGCAAGTGCTACAGGTAAACAGTGCTGATTGGATAGTGGTCTATTTTGTGGATTATCTAAACCAGTAAATGGAGACCAATTAGCATAGAGGTTTAGCTGACTTAGCATTGCTCAGAGCTGTGCCTGCACTGGACCTCATAGATATGCAACATAAGCAGCATCTCAGTATTTGAACCATTATAGTGGTTTTATTTTACTTCCCTGAGAAAAAAAAGGAGGTCATTTTTTAAAATACTTGTGCCGTGAACTCTGCCTTTTGCGGGGTTCGTACCGTTAGCTCATTGACTGAAACGGCTCCTGTAGAGAGAGGTCGGGTCAGTTTATGGTCTCGTCTGAGTCACAATGTCTCGTTTCGCCACTGATTTCTCTTTAAAATTCTCTCTGAAGATCATTTTGTCCTGAAGGCACAATTTGCCAAATTGATTGAATCATATTTATCTCAGCAGAGCTCCAAAATAATACCCTGTCTTTATTGCCAACAGCCACACCATAGAGTTTGTCCAAAAGAGTGGCAGCAAAGAGGCGCTGGGATAGGATACATCTAGGGGAAGTCAGGTGGCTGCTATACGTGGTATTGGTGGACCAATAGAGCACAGTTTTCCTCTGGACCACGTTCAATACTAGCCCCTCCGTGCAGCGAAGGGGACACCGGGCTTTTGGAGATTGTAATCTTTCCGATTAGAGAAAACGCTGGGAGCCTGACTCACCTCAGCCATTACAATCCCATGGCACTGCAAAGTGCAGGGAGTTCCCCAGTGCCCTGGCCAAATTCCCAGTCTGACTCTTTTGAATCGGCCATGTATTCTCTAGGACATTTCGGCACACAAGAGTATTTCTCTGCATTTTGACTGGTGGGTGTTGGTTGCAATACATGAGCCAAAATGGCGCTGTTTGTATTGTGGGTGTTACTGATGATTCACCCTCCTCTACTTTGAGAGGGGGAATGGGAGGCGTGTGTCTAAATTCATATCATTTTATTACAAACAGCAACACTAATTTGGAGATATCGTAAATAATAATCAGCGCTCGTCTGAGTGTGAATCACATTTCCTGGATTTAGAGTGAAGATATTTCTAAATGCGAGCCTTTTCATTTTCAACAACTGAAACCACAAGGAGTTGCGCAAGATGTTCTCTGACTAATCCCTGTATAATTTTGTATAATGCTACGGCTCTCCCGGAAATTGAATAACATGCGGTGGGCTGGCCAATCAAATATGGCCATCGCATGGTCTGCGTGTGTCCCCAGCTCCGACGCTGTCCGCAGCTGTGAACACCTGCTCTCCAGCTGTAGCTCTTCTTTCTCTCTCTCTCACTCTCACTCGCTCTTTTTTTCCCTCTCCTGCCTCACAAGCTCCACTCTGTTAAACTTTCAAAGATCCATTTATAGAGTTTTCATATTTCCACGGTGACGCTATACATGTGCCTGACTACATCTTGCTAAAGGCTGGCCTCTTTGCCGGGTAGTGTGTGCGCAGAATTAAAAGGAGCCTTATACTGGGCACAACCCTGGCCATCCCCTGTGCTCCAAAACACATGAAAATGTGGGCCATGTCAGATGGCCGACTCCCCGTTGAGAGTGAAACCAATTTTAATTGATCAATAAGGCATTTCCAGGCCTTCGCTGTGCGGGAACGCCGTCGTTTCCCTCCTCCTTTTCCGCGGAGCACCTTCGCCTCCTATAATTCTCTGCCTGGGAAGGAGGGGATAAAAAGCCCATTTTTATGCTAATGCGCCCGCACACTGCAGAGCGGCGATCCGGCTATTTCTTCCAACAATGCAGAAGTCTCTCCCGGATTTGAATAGACTGCCGCTCGTCGACATCAGGGCGGATGCCCTTTCTGTTCATGTGCTAATCCGGCGGGCATCGGAACGAGGCGGCCGTTGTTTCCTCATATCTCAATCACGCAGATTCAGAAAGAATTTATTTTATGGCAGGGCATACACAGTCGTGCAATAATGGGCAAATAACTGAAAATATGCTCTGACGTCAATACTTTGGCTTGTACTGTGGCAGTGTGTGACAACACTGACTTCTACCCATTTTCCGATTCAGGTACTCTGTGACAGCATTTCTGCGTTTGCCGTATAGACCTTTCACGGCTGCCAGGGCTGTGCCTATGTAGCTCTCTCCTAACCTGCCATGGGTGTTTTTAGCATACATTTATAAATGTATAACACACACACACAAACGCGCGCACGCACACATAAACACAGTATATAAAATATGTATAAATAATCCTCATTTGGTGTGAGCCAATCAATTTGTGCTGGCTTCCTGGGGATAATTGTTGCGTTTGCCGGTGGTAATCTGTCATATACATGTAGGTTTCACGCTAGAGTCTTTTTGCATCATGATTTTTGGTGCAGATAATTTCACTCTGTTTTCTGGGTCCCCATAAAAGATCTTTTATAAACTAGTAATTGATGTATGCTTGGCAGATATGATAGTAAATGGTTCTAGAAGGAAATTGAGCTTGTCAGCCCTTATTATTCTCTTTTAATACACCCAATAAACTTCTTCTTAGTAAAAGCATGACAGATCAGTGTTATTGCAGCAAGTAACATTACAGCACTACTCTCTCATATTCTACCGCGCTGCTAACATGTTTTATAAACAAATAACCACAGCTCTGCTGTAACAGTGTACACCTTCTCTGTTAGCAGAGGTCAACATTGTTTCCTCACTGATATAAAATGAAATTGCTGCATTTTCAGAATCTAAGGATTTCATGTCTCTTGTCTTCTTAGTTTACTCTACAGTAAAAAATAAAGTTATGTATTAAAGTAATAATCTCCTAACCAACCATGACACTACCTGAGAGGATTATCAGTGAAAAACACTCAGTTTTCCAGTTAATCCCATTGAAGTAGTTCCTACTGTGTGGCTTCCCAGTCCCCACAGCAGGGGTCCACATTAGAAACATTATGAGTAATGTTCCTTCTTTGCTGGAACCCCCAGCTTCACTGACTCACATTATAATAGTCTAAGTACCAATTGTAATTATCTGGACTGACCCAGAATTACCGTGTACTGCGATCGCATAACTTAAATTTGAATAACCTAAACTCACTCGTGTTCATACACATACTCATGCACGCATGCACACATGCACACACACACACACACACACATGCACACACACACACACACGCACATATGCACACACGCACACACGTCGTAAACATCCTAAAGCTAACCCTAACTTAACCCTAGCCCTAAACCTACATTTAGGCCCCATGAAGTAGGCTAAACATGCCCACACACACACACACACTGTCTCACTGTCACACTAACTCACATGTACATCCCCAGGGTCCCTTCTTCTATTGTAGCTGCAGTCTGTTATGGCCTGCAGTAAAGATAGCAGATGCCCCCCATATACACACACACACACACACACACACACACACACACACGCACATACACACACAGCTTGACACCCTGGGAAAGTAAGGAAATAAATAAATAACAAAGATTGTCCTTGCCATGCCCTGCAAAAATGTGGTGATAAATCTTCCTTGCAAAAGACTGCTAAGGGAAACTTATTTGAACTTTTTTTCTTTATATATATATCTGTCATCAGTTAGCAGCATTGGCATGGCATCACTGGCATACCTGTGTGTGCCTTCTCTCTTTATACCCAACATCTTTATAGGATGTGTTTTCTAGCGCCTGGCACCTCACCCTTGTCTCGTGACATATCAAAAAGACCGTCCCCGCGTGAGCCAAGCTGACAGCGCCTCCGCTGCATACAACACAACCGTCGAGGCATGCTCGGCACCTCTGCGTGCGTTTTATGTTTAACGAAGCGTAGGAAACCCTTCAGCGTCTGTTGGAGGCCGCGCCGGTGGAGTAAGCGAGTTTACGTGGAGAAACGCGGTATTCCTCCATGGCCGTCGCATCCTAAGATCCGGGATTTTCCGAAGATCATCGCTCTCATCGCCGACGTTAGGGAGAGAGACGACAGTTTCAACAGTAATCCCCCAGCTGTTACAAATATTTAGTCAAGTTTACGTCGTGGATATGTCATTGTAGGGGCGCGCAGAGGTTTAAAGTTTAGTGGCAGCTTGGAAAATGGCTTCAACAACTGGGCTTGTAACTAGAAGACTGCATGTTGGATTCCCAGTGGAATGTACGCTGTACACTTGCCAAAATACATAACTTTAACTTGAATTCCATAAGTAAATATTCATCTACATACAAGGACATGAAATGTGAAATATTTACATTGGCCTGCATAAGGGCCTCTGCTATGTAAATAAATAATTATTTAAAGTATTTATTAAACTGAATTGCCAGAGAAAGCAAATCTGAACAGATTGCATATTCAAGACAGGTGCTCTGAGACCAGGACAATGGGAATGAAAAATCTTTTCACAGCCTGTCGAATGTAGCATCACGAATTGGGATTTTCTAAGTCGCCCCAATTAGCTTGACAGAGGGGTCTGATGCATATAACTGACAGACAGATCAGACAGCCTTCTCATATCTTTCATTTTTTTAATCTGAGCAAGTGCATTCAAGAGCTCTCTCTCTCTCTCTCTATCTTTCCCTTTTTCTCTCTCTCTCTCTCTCCTTCTCTCTCTCTCCCTCTCTCACTCTCTTTTTCTCACTTTCTCTTTTTTTCTCTCTCTCTCTTTTTCTCTATCTCTCTCTCTCTCTCAGACACACACACACAGACATGTACAAGTAAACATAGTAGACATTCACACACACACACACACACACACACACACACGCGCACGCACACAGACACACACACACACACACACACACACACACACACTCTGTCGCACACTGTTAAATAACAGCTGCTTAATTCCTCTTCTCTGTGGTCTATTGCGAATGCTCTTGCCGAAAGCAACTTTTTGAGACAGCTCCCTATGGAAATGATAATGGACAAAAGTGTGTGTGCATGTATGTGTTTTTGTGTGTGTGTATATATGTGTGTACAATCACCACAAACAAGCCACACATCCTCCCCTGCACTCTTTTCCAGCCTTCTGTTCCCTGCCTTTGGGCAGTCCAAGGCCTGGCGTTTGGGCCCCACTGCCCGTCCTGCACCAATTACACCCTTATTTATGAATCTGAGAGCAGTTGACCTTCAGTAAAAGAAACGTAAATTAGTTTCACTGAATAAAAGCGGAACAAATGGCCTGTCGAGAGGGCCCTCTCCCCTGCACATTGGCAATAACTTATAGTCTAGAGAGCTGGCCAGTCAGGGGGCTGGAAATAGCCACTCATCCTGATTGGTGTGCGTGTGTGTGTGTGGGGGTGGGCGTCGTGTGTGTGCGGGGCATAGAATGTGCATGAATACATTTTCAGTCTGAGAGGTCAGACACGGGCGCCTCTTATGACTACACACGTACCAAGCACACACACGCACACACACAATCATAATATTTGTGTTTGTATGTCCTGTGAGACATGTAACTGACTCCTGAAGAATGTGGCCAATTAAACGAAAGTAGAAAAGATTTTAGCATAGCAGAGGGCAATAGCAGCACGACCCGTCAGGAACAGTTAGGAGAACCCAGCAGCAACCTAAATCTGTTTTACCCATCTCATCCAACTGCAGGGCATGTTACCATAAAAGGAAATTCAGTGACTGAAGAGAAAGTGGATAAAAACACGGGGAACTTGTGTATATACATTCAACACGTGTACACACACACACACACACACACACACACACACACACACACACACACACACACACACACACACACACACACACACACACACACACAATGCTCAATGTAGGAACACATCACATATTCTAATAGCTGTGGGTGTTCTGCATGTATACTGAGCTGAATGTTGGCGGCGCAATAGCCGACGTCCATTGTAGGGGCACACAGGCATGCTAAAGTACCGCAGCTGGAGAGGGACTTTTGGATTCCTCTCGCTGCTGAACCCAAAAAACCCCTCGCTGACTGCCTCTCGCCGCCTTAGTGAGCTAAACTCAGTCTAAACATTTGGATTTAGATATTTTATAAGGTAGTTTAATTGTCCTTCACGCTTGTGAAATTTCCGCCGTAGTCCAGCCCCGGTGGTTCGAGTTCAGTGAATTATACCTGCTAATCTTTCTTCATGTCTATTTTAAAATAGCTTCATCTAAACTCAAGCAGAGAAGCTATAAAAAGTATGAAGAATCCCAGAGTAAGTGATCTCCGCTCACACATTAGCCAGAAGTTCCTTGAAGTTTGTCAGCTGCGGAAGGGAGGTCCTGTACATGAACCCTTTTCTATACATAGAATGCGGGTCCTGGCACAGAGGACGATATCCAGTTTTGTTCCCTGGTAAAAATCCTTCCCATCGCGACTCCCTGGAAAGTCTGTTCAGCGCGTTTAAAAATAGCGTGTCTCGGCAGAGGCAGGCGGCGTTTCCGGAAGAGCGCCGTGTTTACCGACGGCCCGGAGGCGGCGTTCGTCAGGCCAGCTCGCGTCCCTCTTCCTCCTGGCAGCGCTACCCATGGGAAGCTCTCTGCCAGCGGGATGAGCGCAGGCTTATCGGCGGGAAAGCGGATTTTCCTGCCGGATGATGTCTTTTCCCCCCCTGCGTTTCCACTTCCTGTACCTGAGCGCCATCCTGACTCTGGGCTTTATCTCAGTCAGACGGTGGGAAGAAACAGGTTGCTGGTCTAAAAGGCGCATGTTGTTCTCTGGGAATATAAAGCTGAACAAGTGCATGGTTTGGCAGTGTAGTATAATGGTTAAGGATCTGGACTTGTAACTGAAAGGTTGCAGTTCGATTCCCAGGTAGGACACTGCCGTTGTACCCTTGAGCAAGGTACTTAATATATATATCCAGCTGTATGAATGGATAAATGTAATAAGAAGTATGTAAGTCGCTCTGGATAAGAGCGTCTGCTAAATGCCTATAATGTATAATGTAATGTAATGGTTTCACCTGACAAGCCTTTATTAATCTACCTCATCTTCCAGCTACACTCGCAATTTAAACAATATTTGTTTACTTTTGGTGTGTGTTTGTATGTCAGGGCTGGGTAAGCACAAGAAATTTAAAGAAAAATCCCACTTCAAATCTGATTGTGTGTCAGGAAACTGCTCTGCATGTGGAACTCAGGAAGGAAAGAGATCTGTGAGAGATCAAGCTTAGGTCAAGACGCGTGAATACAGAGATGTGCCGCTTCGGCGAAGCCTTCACCGATGTTTACGTAATGTCACTAGGATTCAGCTTGTTTTTTAATGTGGCGCCACTGTGACACGTTTACTTCACAAATTTAACAACCTCCTCTGTAACGACAGTGAGAATGTGGTTTATCTCTCACACTTGGTTTATCTCTCTTACTTGTAAAACTTGGTTTCATGGCCTCCGGACCAGGTTGTGGAAGAGGAAGAGGAAGTAAGCGGTTTTTGGGTGATTGGGTGTCAGAGCATGTCTGTGTGTTTTTGTGTGGGCATGAGAGAGTGTGAGCGAAAGAAAATGAAAGACGAAGATAATTTATTTGCGTGTGACCTTGTGTGATTTTATGCACGGTACTTTCTCCCTATTTGTGAACAAGCAACTCAGATCTGTGTGTGCGCACGCACGCACACGCACGCACAGGCCTCGGCAGCATTGCGCTCTCAGAGCAGGATCACTTGAGGGGATGCAGCTCGGATATTGACACTATTGCAGGCTGGCTCTATGCCAGCCCTCCAGTGGCTCAGTGACTCAGGGCTCCCATAAATCAGGCCCAATTACCAGCCTGATGTTCTGCCTGCTCTCATCTCATTCAGAAGGGGGAAAAGAGCTCTGCAGTTGCTGTTTCTTTTAATGTCCCATAAACTCTTTGTCTATCTAGTTTGCCTCTCGTGATTCACCTGCTCTTGAGTGCTAATAAATTTAGCATCTTTTTTTATAAATAACTGGTCAAAAATGTGAAAGCTACGTGCTTCTGATGTGCAGTATACCTGTTTGTATGCATGCAGAGAATTTCAAACTGAATCCTTCAAGCCAAGAACCCCACCCTCCTTTTTTTACTTTGCTGTCTTAACTGTTTAGTTTTTCAACATTATTTGAAAATAATGAATAATCTCCATAAACATGCTTATACACTTCCCACACCTTTTCATGGAAAATATGATTTTCTAAATGTTTTAAAATATATTTATTTTTCTTAAAACAAAAAAATTGCTTTTTTGCATCAAGAAATGACGAGGGTGTCCTACTGGTTGCTTCCTTGTCTTTTTTGAGCAAAATGTGACCCCACACACATGTGCACATGCACCACACACACACACACACACACACACACACACACACAGACCCACACACACACACACACACACACCCACACACACACAGGCTAGCACCCCACCACTGCAGCTTGCCCAGTCCAACAGCAGACAGGGCGCAGAGGTTGAGAAAAGATGGGAATGTCTGGAATGTAAGATATTCTGGCACATTGACTTCCTCACCAGTTTCCCCCGTGCTCTCGGGCAGCAATGAGAATGCAATTGATGCTCTTAACTCATGTGCAAAACTGCAATGCTTCATCTTTGCTTCTTGTGTCGATTTCCCCCGTCAAAGTAGTGACGGAACAGTCACACGGGTGCTTCTAAAGTGAAGCCTGGTTTTGAGATAAATGGAGACGTGCGGAGCGCACCTTCAGCACATCACACCGGGGGGTCCTTGTGAGCCAGAGAGTCTGTAAGAAGGAAGGTTTCCTAATTTACCGCCTGGGGGTTAAAGAGGTATCGGGACGCCTATCGCAACTTATTGAATTTGAGGCACTTTTCTCTAGACCTGTATCACAGAGAAAGCACTAAACGCGTCTACTCATAAGCCTTTATCCTAAAAGCAATAGAAATGTAGGGAGTGTTTTTTGCTGTCTGCTTCTCTCCTATGGTTTCAGAAAACAAATTTGAAAAAAGTGTAGAGATAAAAGGGGATGTGAACAAATTGGCTGATGCTGCAGTCGGGTGAAAGGCAATGATTCAAAAGCACAGGATGTTCCTTTTTCTGATCGCTGTGTAAAAGGTTACGTTCCCTCGAAAGTCTCTCTCTTGCACTGTAGGTAATGTGTGTTGTTTGACGCTCAATGCCTTACTGTGTATGACCTCAGCTTTTGACCTTAAAAATGAAAGGAAATCAATGGCAGACCATGTGATTTCTCCAGTACTAAAGCCTGGCCCGGAGTTTACTGGTGCAGATGAAAGGATAGAGAGTCAAATTTTAGAGGGAGAGGAACTTTCATAGAATAATATAGAATAATACATTTTAATGATTATTTGTATTATTACTCAGACAGGGACTTATGTTTCTCTGTACAGCGTCTTTGTGACAGTTCTCTGTAAAAAGTGTGACGGAAATAAAATTGTATTAAATTTAATTATATATGGTGGATTATGATGGGTTTTTTTTCCGTTGCAGTAGGGAGCAATATTTTTCCCATAATAGAGAAATATAATTTTGTTACAAATCAGAGAGAGAGAGAGGGGGGGTTATTTGGATATTAAGGAATTATTCCAGTTGTCAAATATTTGAGAAAATAAATCCTTTCATTTATTCTTGAGGGATGTTGACAGATCACTCAAATGCTGTATTATTAGAGCAAAAGTAAATGTACATTTTCTTATTTCAATTTCATGTTCATGTCATTCAGCCCTTCTGAGAGGATGGCTGTAGACCAGCCCTGAAGTACGCTAGATTCTGAGAATATCACTTTCTAATGGATGCAGATGTGAACCGGCCATCCATCCATCCATTATCTAGCCCGATTATTCCTGTTCAGGGTCGCAAGAGGGTTGGAGCCTATCCCAGCATGCATTTGGTGAGAGGCAGGAATACACCCAGGACAGGTGGCTAATCTATCGCAGGGCACACACACCATTCACTCACACACTCATAACTATGGGCAATTTAGTCTCCAATTAGCCTAACCTGCATGTCTTTGGACTGTGGGAGGAAACCGGAGTACCCGGAAGAAACCCACGCGGACACGGGGAGAACATGCAAACTCGGTACCTTCTTGGCGACAGTGCTAACCACTGCACCACCGTGCCACCCCCTGATGTGAACCCAAATATTGAAATGTGAAATATATTACCATATATTAAAACAGTATATACAAACCATCATTACAAAAAATATATATATTTAATTTCACATTTGTTCTGGTGATATTATAGACAATGCGATGTAATATCCTCTGTGAGCACAAAGTGACTGATCAGTAATGAAAGGCATTTTATGTACCAGTGCGTGGCAACGACCAGATCCGGTGGGCCTAGTGTGATAATTGGCCACCCATTGACAGGTGCCACATTATCCTCACTCAGTGATTTGAGTCTTATAGTCATAAAAACCAGCACATTGCTTGATTGTACAGAAGTAGCAGATCAAATCAGTTATGCTACACAGGCTGGTAAATTATGTAAAGGTAATACTGAAAGGATGCAGTGGTGTTGGGCGCAGGAAATGAGTGACTGAAATGGCTAAGTTAAGGATGAAGGCTGCATCCCATAATCCCCCCTCCATTTGCTACTTTTCATTTTTATATCGCATATTTTACCCCACTTTAGATTTTTTATTTGTCCTTTATATGGCTATAACATCTCAGTGCAGAATAGCACACGTGCGAAACAGGTAAACAAGTAACCAGTACAGAGCCTCTGTATCTTTTAAGTGAGTGATTAGCCATTGCACTACATAACTGTCATGGGTTGTGGCTTTCTTCCCTTGTTTGCTACGGTTTTCTTCCTCTCTGCGCCGGTTAGCAATCTATCTGATTTTTTCCGCATTCCGTCTCTGGGTTTTGCTCTTCCCCGCTAATTATTAATTTCACCTGTTCCCCTACCTGTTAGGTATTTAAGCCTCTCTCTTCCGCTTCCGGACGCTTCGTTATCATTTTGTGCCTTCACAACGTCAGGGTTAGTTGGTTTTTGTCTCTTTGCAGTTTATAAGAAGATTATTTTTTTGGTTTGAGACATTCTTCGGCCTTGAAGCCTAGGGAATTAGTTTTTCTGTTTTTCTTGTTCTTATTTCTCTTCCCTCTTCTTCGTTCACACTCTCTCGTTTCTGAGAGTGTGGGTTTTGTTTTTATGTTGTTTATTTTACCTATTACCGGGCGTTATAGTCACGTTTCGATGGTGCTTTGTTTTTTATTCTTCTCTCTGCCCGTGTTTACGTGGCTAGCCTGTTTATAGGGGTGTGCTATTGTTTTGCCAACTGCCAGAGACTTTCTATCCTTTTTGTCGCGTTTGGCTCATCGTTATTCGACACAAACCCTCACAATAACTGCAGTACTAAGTAGCTGGAACAGGAAGCTTGTAAAATCCAAACTGGACAGAGAAAGTGCTGTGACTGAGCACTAGTCTGCAAACTGGTCAGAAACGTATTCTAGACTGTGGGGCATGTTTTTTTCTGCACTGAGAGTTCACCTTGGTCACATCATCAGACAAACCCCCCCCCCCAACTCATATTTTAAGCACTCTATTCAGGTAAGCTTGAGGTTAACTCTGTGGAGCTTATGATGTCATTCATCCTCAACATCTTGCTGGGCTGCCATGCCTGCAGGTCCCGACTCTCTCACTGTCATAATACACAACATCCCTTTAATACAGATATTAATGGACTGTCAGCGGGGAGCCCTGACTTCCAGGTGATAAATACTGACTAACAGGTACAATGACAGCCAGAGAGTGAGGTAGAGAGAGGCAGGGGAAATGAGAGAGAGAGAGAGAGAGTGAGTGAGTGAGGAAGGGGAGGGGAGGGGAAGTGTTGGAGCAAGAAAGATGGAGGGACAGACCAGGGGATAGAAAGCGAAGACTTGCAAAATCTGGACATCCAGACATCCGTTTCCTCTGTAATGAAAATTCCCTTGCAGCACTATTCCAACAGTATATTACTAATAATTAGTTTATTGTTAAGCAACATATAATGTTAAATTTTAATGACAACCTCATTAAATTATAGACACAGTCTTACAACTTGGCTTTTGTGAATGCATTTTCTTTCTTGAGGATTAAAAAAAAGAAATCTAGAAGAAAACCTAGAGCCGCAGAGTTCAGAGCCTCGAGCTTTGTTCCACTCTGCACCTTAAAACAAAACAAAAAAATGTAGATTAAGCAGTCCGGAGGCTTCATCCGTTCAATCGACTGAGTTGCAATATCCTAGCGACTGTGTGTGTGAGTTCACCAGTGTGCAAACCTGCTGCAGTCACTGACTTCGCATGTTTATCATCAGCCAACATGAGCAATTATAATGTGCGCTCATTTTATATCGCTTCTTATATTATGTACTTGCAATGGTTTCTTTGTAATGGACTATCAATTTTTGCAGTCTTTTTTGGGAGTTCAATTTTTCTGTCTAATTCAGGCTTCTCTTTCCAATCTGGGTTTCCCTGATGGTAATGGGACTAGGTAATACGGGAGAAATGGTTATTGTTGGATCACCACGGAGAGGTGCTTACTAGTTGCTTCTGGAAAAAAATTGTCAACACAGAATAAGGGCTAAAAATGTTTTACTGGCCGATGATGCATACAATTATTATTATTATTATTATTATTATGCTTATCACTTTTCTATGGTGGACTATTTGTTTCCCGTTTCCTATATGGATACAGCATTATTGTTTGTGTGTTGAATGTTAGGGTGCACAAAAAGGGTTCATGGTTGTGTATAATATACTTTGTGTATTACATTACTTTGTGTAAAATAATTGTGTGGTGTGTACCCTCATCTTTTGCAGCAGTCATATGCTCCACCCCCTCACCCCATGGCTCCGCCCAGCCCCACCTCACACAGCTGCAGCCAGAGCGGAGCAGAGCAGCTCAGTAAAACCAACCTGTACATCCGTGGCCTTCCTCCTGGGACCACTGACCAGGACCTCATCAAGCTCTGCCAACCGTGAGTGTCCCGGACACATACACACGCACACACACACACACACACACACGCGCACACTCACCCAAAGGGACGTACATATGCATTTGCACAGAAGCACATATTCGCACAAACACACAAAAGCATACAACCAAGTTGGCCAAAATACACACAATGCAGGCACAAAAAAGCACACACACAAGCACAAGCACAAGCACACATACGGCACACTGAATCATACACATGCAAACCAACATATACAGACCAATGCCTTATTTAACATTTAATTCCAACCACAAATACATAAAATAAATTATTATTCAGATCAATTAAGCTGTTCAATGTTGTCCAGAATTATTATTATTATTATTATTATTATTATTATTATTATTATAGAACATCTTTGTGACTATGCAATTGAACATTGCTACAGGTGAACCTTAGATACTACCCTCACAGTTACGGACTAACTCATCAACCAAACTGGGTATGAAAGGTGTATGTTATGAAGCAGTGTAGGCCTACGTAATTATGGTTTAGCGCACTCCTTATTATTGCTTATGCATAAAGCAAAAAATTAAATGGAAACCGCACATGCAACTTCCTTTCCATATTGGAAAGTCCACAGTGATTGATATAAAAAAGAACCAGAACAAAATCTGCTAAAAGAGGTTAAAGGTCTTCAAAGAGGCTAAAGGTCACAGGTCACTGAAAAGAGAGACGGCAAAATATATCAATCAATGTTTTAACAAGAGCTGTCAGTTTTGTTACTGGTTATTACTGATTATATTAGAGTTGTTAACTCACATTATGGTTTATAGGAACAAAAATAGTGTGCCATATTTAGAAAACACTGAAAAAAAGGATTAAAAATTTGTCATTTTAAGGTCACTTTCAAACCGCCAGTTTCAGCATTCGGAATGAGCTCCGTTCCCAGTGAGTTCATATCACTGAGATACTACTGTATATGAAATGGAACCAACGATTCTTATATGTATTTATAAAGCCTATTTTTGCCTCTGAAAATGTCAACGCAGCTACATTTCATAGTACTAACCTTCAAAGCATATAACACCAACACCAACAGTATTTATTTTATCTACATAAAATCCAAATATTTACCATTGTGGCATATCAACATAGCATAATGCTTTTAGCAGGGTCAACAGTATGATCAGCGGTTTGAAATACTCTTAGGGCCTGATTTAATAAGACCTTTAGCGGGTGCAAAAACCTTTCGCACATGCAAAACTAATAACACAACCTATGGTGCAAAACAAATACCATGACCAAGCATTTGTCTTGTTATTGGTTTAGCGTGTGCTAAAAGGTTCTGCACACGCTAAAGGTCAATCAGGCTCTTAATGTTTTAAACACATATACATATTTGAAAATATTTGCATACTTTACAGCAGTGAGATGTGTACCCATTAATTTATACCCCACCACCACCACTATCCCATTATTTCTTGTACATTCATCTCCATTTTGTGTAGCTTCTTCCCTCTTTTTCTGACAATCCCCCTCAGTTGTAACAGCCGAGTGGGTGGTAGCGGGCAAAGATGAACAGTAACAATCGGGGGGTGGGGTGTCATCTGGAATTTGCCGGTGAAGATTTTTGGGAATTTTGTGCCCCACCCCCCACCGTCCCCCCTCCTCTCCATCCCTCACTCTGTAACGCTGTGATGTGCCGTAATCATTGCTCAACTCCTGAGCCGTATACGAATCCCCCATGCAGGCACACGCTGAGCAGCGATCCCTTCTCTGTGATCTTTTACCCTCTCTGCTGTCAACCTGTCTGAATAAAGCAAAAAATATCAACCGTCCACTCTCATGTAGAGTTATGACTAAACACTGATAACCAATGGGATTATGAGGACAAGTCACATGTGTATATATGGGGGATATTTGTCCTCATAATTATTTTGGCTATCAGTGGCTAGTCATCATTTTCTGTGACGTTATTAGCATGTGCTTAGCTGGCCGCAAGCTGATCTCAAGGTCACGTGGTCGCATGCCTTCTCAAGCAACGCTCGAGACACTCGCTTATCTGTGAAACGGGTTTCTGACACAGGTTTGAGAATATTCCATGTCATAATGACTGATTATACATATTTTGAGAAACATCAGAGCCCCCTGCATCTGTTTTTTTTTTGTGAGCAGAGCTGAGCAAATATATCCTTGAAGAGATTGATGTAAATACCATTCAAAAAAGTCATGTTGAAATGACACCACGTGATCTGTTCATAATCCCTCAGAGAATTACTACTAACGAGTGGCAATGCAGATTCTACTTTGAATCGAAAATCAAAGACAGAGTTATTACTGCTCTGAGCATCTGGAGTCTAGCAGAGGAATCCCACTGAATTAGTGAAAATTCTCCAACACACGAGAAAAATTGGTTTTGAGTCAGCATTAGCCTACTTAAGGCCTCATTTATTTCAGTTTTATGTCAGATAATTGGAACTGGAAAACTAAAGGATGATCACCATTAAGTCATTGTCCATCATTGGATGGTGGGAAAATTTTTGTCTTTTATTGATTTAACTGCATTATCTTTTATAGTGCTTTAATAGCTACTTAATAACCTGGTCATTGGCCAGTAATAATTTATTCATTGTTGTACAGAGATATCATATATTAGGATGGTCATTCATAGTAAAATCTGTGATGCATATATTTTCATTAAGTACCACTTTTTATTTCCAACACTGTTAAATGTACATGGTAAAAGTAGTTAGTTACTAATACATTGGTAAATAGGAATGCTAGCAATGGTTTATTAGGTGGTTAGTTTCAGAAAAAAGGACCACATTTGCTACATGATATTTAAAATGGAATTTCTGTATTAAAGTACATTTTAAAAGCCAAATGCAGGGATTGCACATGATTACAATGACTTTGTGTAAGACAATTGTTTATAAACCATTTTTTAAGTAATGCAGTAAGAGGGTATAATGTGTTTGATTCATGGTACGTTTAAAAGGCAAAAGCTGTTTTCGACAAGCAGGCAACGACGCACCTTAAAGCGCAGGTGCTTCAGGTCTACACATCCCATCTGTGGCCCAATGAACTGAGGAGGAACTGAAATGGGATTGTGCCCATGGATCCCTGTGGACCTGCTTAAGACCAGGGTTACCTGAAGGGTCACTGGTCCCAGAGCGCCGTAGTCTATGTTCGCTCTCTGCAGCCAAGCACTTGATCGCAATGATTGTTTTCGTTGAACCAGCTTTGCTCTATTTCCTGGTTATCAGAGTGTTAGGGGTATAAAGAAAGCTGCAAAGCAAAAATGCTTGTGTAAATCTAACTCTGCTGGTGTACATTTAACACCCCAGGGTGTAAACTGTACATGACCATTTTTGCTGCATGGAAAACCCAGAGCACTCCCTGATCTCAATGAAAGTATTTTCTAGTGTGTTGATTCTGATCAAGCAGAGAGAACAGAAATAAATCCCGTTAAAAAAAACTATGATCACAAATAAGTCCGGTCTGAAATGGTATTATTCCAATGATTTGCAGGCATTCTTCTGCGTTTCACATGAAACGGGCAGGATCTCAAACACAATCTTAGCCTCCCACCGTAATTTCCAACCAGCCGCGACACATGAACTGTCCGCCCAGGAACTCACTCAACATAGTGGCCCGTGCACGGCAATTAGCTCCAGCCTTTTCCCATGGAACCAGAGCTTTTTCCCACGGAGCCAGGCCTTGCCATGCAGTTGTCAAAACCAGTGTGATAGAGGAGCATAACCTCCAAGACTGACACTCAGTAAGGAGGGGGGAGGGGGTGGGGGGGGACCAAGGGCAAACACTTTCTTTTTGATCCAACTCCGGTTTCACTTTTTTGTAAGACTAGACGGGTGAGAGAAAACCGCTCGGATTTACTTTGTCAGGTGAAAGTGGAAAAGACCTGAACGGGCTAATCGTCCTCTCTCCATCTGCTGGAACAATCACCGGAGAGGCGAGAAACTGCAAACGCTACGAGCCCGTCTGCCGCCGTCCCCCTCTCCCCGCGCAAACGGGCAGAATCTTTTCAGCGCCGCTCCCAGACTGCACTTCAATAACGCTGACAACCCCGCTCATGAATATTACTCCCGATAGCTTGTGCTGGGGGCCCGCTCATGAATATTCCTCCTGCGCACTGACACTCCGAGAGATCGACTAATGAATATTCGTCCTGACCGCGAAGTGACCTCCTCGCGGGCTCCCTCACAAATCTGCACCGCCAATTCAGGTGCGGCCCCCAAAGGGGCAGAATGCCACCCCACTCCCCCCCCCCCCTCTCTCTCTCTCTCCTCATCCCTTTCCCCGATTCCCAACGTGATGAGTGCCCTCAGGTCATCAGACCCAAAAATGATCCACATGGGGGCAAGCTGCTCAGATTTGCTTTCTCTACCGTTTTTTTATGGTTTCCCTTCGCTGCATATATTAGAACGCCGTGTTTATTTTTTAGAGTCGTGCCCTCAGCTTTTACCGTACAGAAATCCGCCCCCACTGTGGGAAAGATTTATTCTTTCATTACACCACAGCCGTGCAAGCCTAAAGAAGGATTGACACGGAGACAGGGGCCCGTTCCCCAGATTCGGCTGAGTTTCCCTCAGAGATGTTAAGCCACAGATGAGAGGGAGAAGGCCTTTCAGATAAAAAAATAAATAAAAAATAGTCTGTGCAACTATTGAATCACATTCACCCGGCTGCGGATAAACTGGAGCTATTGCTGAGCAGTTATCCTGAAAGCTAATACATTGATAAAACAGTACAGTTTGCATATGGTGTGCTGGCTTCATTGCCCTCTGTTGTCCATTATCGTGTGTGTGTGTGTCTGTGTCTGTCTGTGTATGGGGTTGAATGGTCAATTTTTTTATTCGCCTTTTTTCCCAGATGTAGGCTAAATGAACTCGATTTTTATTTGAAAATAACTATGACCTTTTTTTTCATAATTTAGAAGTCTAGACATATTTATAACACATTTCAATATTTATATCACATTTTAAACCTGTCTTTGAAAATAAATATTTTGTTAAAAATGAGTAGAACTGGCACTGAGACGAAGCTTCTAAGCTGTAAGAAAAAAGAGTAAATATCGCATTCACACCCTTGTGCAGTTACTCTAGAATGAAATTTTATATCATTCATTGTGGCTCAAGGGGACAGTAACATCACCATGCTATTGATCAAGTTTGTGCATCTGACAAGAACACTTGTCTTTCTACTCGAATACAGTGCTACTTAGCTATGGCCCTAAAGGACCTGCACTATCAGTGGGTGCCCATTGCCCCCAAAGCACTTAACCACCTGATACAACTAATGACCGGGGGCCATTCACTGTGCTTCAAGTGATTGGTGGCATGTCTGAGGTGATTTCATAATTTGGCGGGAAAGACATCGCCAGCAATGGGTAACTGTTAGAATCTCAGTGATCTTTATAGTAAGCCTTCAAGTATCTAGTTAGGTAGCTTGTCCACACAAAATCTAATTGAGCTTGACTATTATGAACCAGGAGCTTGCTAACTAGCATAAGAGGTTCATGATGTAGCTAAACAATTATGGTAGCTAATATGCTGCAATTTGCTAACTATAAACATGAGTATCTTTTAGTGTGTATTTTGTGCTGATGAAATGGGAGTGGGCCTTCCTGGATGTTTACTAAAAATGTGCAAGCTATATGTTAAGCACATGTGTCAATAGATAGGATGTCAATTGTCAAGGACCTTCATTATGTAATTCCATAAATGTTTATTCAAACTAAGCATTTGCTATAGTTGGAATTTACACAAAAAACGCTTTTTTATTCAGCTCTAACATATGCTAATTTTAGTCAAGTTAGTTCAATAAATCTAACACAAGGCAATGGAAGCCTTTTACAAACTGCTTAATGCATGTAAATATCTCTTTTTCAGTTTTTTTTACATCATAGGCCCTGTGTGGTATGGTTGTAAAGCACTGCCCATAAAGTCTAAAATAAAAACCAAGCCATAAAAAGCCAGCCTATAAAATAGAAAAATGAGCTCTAAATTTTGTATAGTTTATCAAATTTTATCTCTGATTGTATGAACCGTAGCATTTAGAAGTACTTATTTAATGCATACCACATACCACATAATCCATGTTTATACTCGTATTGTACTGACAAAGGTATATCATGCACAAGGTAATTATTCATTGTCTCACTAGTGAGCGGTACCTTGTTTATGAAAGTAATATTGTATAGCACAATGTCTTATATAATTATGGAGGATAGCAGTGTCAGTGCCACTCACTAGTAATTGAAACGGACAAAACATCTTTTTCATCTTTTCATTCGTGTTCAATCTTTCACGAGCCGTCATTTCACCACAAAGTTAATGATATTGTCTGAATGCATGTGCGTGCTGCCGATGACTCACTCTCTATATTGCAAAAGAAAGTAGATTTACTTGTCTCACTAAAGCAGAAGATATGCTACTGGCCAATGTGAGATATTTATTAGGGATATGTATGAGGATTTTCAAAAAACATATACTATTTATCAAAAGTGACCTTATAAAATGCTATTTTTTTCTATCGTTTTCTACAGAGAAATAGTCTACTCAAATTTGCACTAAAATTAATGTTAATTTTCCCTTTCCGCAAATATAGCCACGATTTGAAATTTCATGGTAAACATTTGAAGTTTTGGAAGCATTTGCCGGTTGTGTTTGGTTGGCTACCCTTTTTTTCATCCATAAACCAGGTCATGCAGCACACGGAGCTACGGTATTTGGCCTAGACAAACATTTGGACAGAACAGCATGAAAAACATGGACGCAGGTGACCTTGCCGATGAATGTAACCATTATTTGGGTTTATCAGGCAGCTGTCTATACTGTAGCTCCTGACTCATTCCAAACAGGACATTCCACTCAATCAAACCTCTTTCACTCAGCAAACTGGCCCACTCGGCTTTGAGAAAACACAAAACTCCCCACACGCAGCGACGGTCTAAAGAAAGAATACCAACTGGGCTGCAAATGAATAACACACAGCCATTAGCCAAGTGAAACAAATCGCATTGCGATATGAATGAATCCAGGTGTAGCAGAATTACATGGTGAATAGAATCCCAGGGGTACCAGCCATGGTACATCCAGTACCCCCCTTTCATTGTGAGCTTGTTTACAGCTGTGAGTCTTGTAATGATCTCCCAGGTGTTCTCAAACATGTGGATCTGTAAAAATTCTGCAATTAAGCCTGTCAAATGTGCGCCACATAAACAACTGGACTGCATTTTGTATTAGTGCCAAGACATCTGTTACCTGAGGATAGAAAAGCTTAGACATTATTTCTAACTTACCTTTTTACATTATTAAGATTATATTAATTATATTAATTAAAAACTATATTCGCACAGTCGATTGCAGCATGTTTATTTCCCTCGCTACATAAATGTATTTAATGTATCCGGTGATTCATTTGAAATATTTATTATTAATGTTAATGATGTGACTTTTTTTTTTTTACCTCTTATTAATTATTCATTCATCTTCTAATTTCTTATATAGTTTACATATTTAAATTACATGTTGGTTACATTTCACTGTTTTTAACTTCTTTAATCTAACCTGCACTGAAAAAAAGTAGTAGTTGCTTTGAAATAAATTTTTATATTGGTTTGGTTTAATATAATTCCTTTGTTGATTTGATCATTTTTTTCCCATTTGGACAAACTAAAATGAGGTAGTAGCCCAAAGAATGATTGTTCATTCATCCAAATCATAAAAATTGAGCTGGTGCTTTTTTGCACATACAATGGGGGAAATAAGTATTGGACACGTCAACAATTGTATTATCAAACATATTTCCAATGTAGCTATTCACATGAGATTTTGACCAGACATTGGTATTAACTCAATAAAACTACACAGCTAAAGAAATTGTAACGTTCCAATTCTTTAAAAAAGTTATGTGCAATAAAGTGAAATGACACAGAAAAAAAGTATTGAACACGCTAAATTAAATGTGGTAGAAAAGCCATATTTTTTATATTTGGTTGCATATCCTTTGCATGCCATGACTTTATGATGTCTGTGACCCAACAACATCAAAAGGCTCTTGATATCTTATTTGCTGGTACTCTGACAAGCGATACTATAACAGTTCTGCATTTGAATGGATCTCTATGGGAATTGGGGGGTGAGACAAGATTTAGCTGTAAATTACACTGGAACAGTATAGAACACATGGTTGGCTAAGTGGCTCTAAGTCACCAAGGGTCTGATGTATTAAACAAGCCTTTAACCATCACTCTGCTGCCAGAAATGCAGTAGATATGGATGTATAACTTGAAGGGTTTCTTCTCCTGACTTATTTTTCCATAGAGTTCAATAGGAAAATCTGTCAGGAGAAACAACCCTTAAAGTGATCCTTCCATATTACTGTATTTTTCTGGCAGCAAGAGTGATGGTTAAAGGCTGTAATAATACATCCCTTGATGACTTAGAAGACCACCTTAGCACATGTGTTGTATTCTATATTGTTCCAGTGTAATTTACAGCAAAATCTCCCCCCCCCCCCCATCCCATAGAATCAGATTCAATTGCAGAGCTAGTATAGTATAGTATGTCAGCAATTTATCAAGCAAAATTTTGCCTTATTGATGTTGTTTGTTGGGGTTGAGACATCATAATAAGGTCATGCATGCAAAGGATAAAAAACCAAATAAAAAAAAATATGGCTTTCTACCTTTTTTAATTTTTTTTGTGTCATTTTCTTTTTTGTGTCATCATTTTTTATTTTTATTAAACTTTTTTTTTAAATTTTAACGTTTTATTTTTAGTTGTTGTTTCTGTTTTATTTTTAGTTAATACCATGTCAAAAATAAATCATGTTTGAATAATAAAATGAATTGAAAAATAAATAAATAAAAAAAAACATTGTCCCATTCATTACATGTATTGGTTGTATGTTGCATATATATCACTGATGATACGGAAGTTTTCATTCACAGCGGTGTTATGGTTGAGTTAGTGGGAGGAACTTGGCCTAGGTAAACTGCAGGTTCGGTTCGAATCACTGCAGGTTCGCTGCTGCCTCTTGAGAAAGGTTGCCTACGTAAAAATACGTAAAATATCCATCTGCATAAATGGGTTATCTACGCAAAAAAGAAAAGTTTGTGTAACTCGTGTTGAAGAAAAATATTCAACTTGCAATAATATATAAACATGGGTTATATGAAATTAAAGAGGTTCATATCCTTCGATTTAACTTAGTTGAGTCAAATTGCATTTTTTAGATGTGACCAATTGAAGAAGAATTTTTAAGTTGATTCAGCGTTTCACCGCGTTCCGTCTGCAGTAAATAGATGAGGCAAATCTCTGTTGTAATGAACTAAATGAAAGGCAGGAATTATGAAGGATCTCAGGAGGCATAGTTCTGATAAAATGTTAAGCAACAGTCTGGATTATCCAGGATAAGAGAGCGTATTCAATGGTTCTTGATTTAAGACACATTTTACAGATGAATGTGTACAGCGAGCGTCACGTCAACAAATCTACCAAAAAAGATTCAATTGGCCTTCAGAATGTGCTGGGAGACATATTTGACTTGGTTTTCATTTCCTGTGTGATGCACTTTGTCCTTGAGTGGCCTGTGTGTAACTGACTGTGGAATGCGTTGCATGGCTTTGTGTTCAGTCTAAACACAAGCCCTCTCTTTGTACCACATCTGACAAAGCAATGTGTGGTCACAGAGAAAGGGCTGCTTTCCAAGGATTCCAAGTAATGTTCCCAATGAGGCTGATAACTTTTTCCCAGAAACCCCCAAAATCCGTGTTCTACATAAATAACTGTATTCAATTATAATAGAGCAGTTGTATCGCAATAACCTTGAAGAAAAATCTAAAAGAGAGCGTAAACAATAAGTTAGTGGATTTCTTGCGTTCTCAGTTGTTCTCTCAGAAATTAATCGCATGCTTTATTCAGAAGACATTTGATGACACTATGAAATAGAGTTTGTATTATTACACTTTTTACACTTTATGTAGCGTTATGTATTAACACAAGTACGCAAGACTGAAGTCAGGCAGCTGAAGCTATCAATGCACTGTATGCACAAGGCCGATTTAATTCAGTAATGATCCCATTGGACATGAGTAGACTGAGTGCTTTCTTTTGAATATAATCTGCTTTCCCTAGACCCCGTTGTGATGAAATAATACAGCCTGCACAGCGGTGCAGTTAAGCTTTCTCTCCAAGGCTGGATGTGTGGCGCTGATATATCAGTCGGGCCCGTGTAGGTAGTGGGCGGGCCCGGTTTTGTTGACAGACGGCTCCGGTGGGAGTCGACGCATCGGCGAACCCGTTGAACCCCGTGCCGGGGTGCCACCGGGCAGACGCCGGCGTGTCGCGGGTGAGCGGTCACGGCCTCTGCAGGGCCATGCGTCTGGCTCCTGGGGGGGGGGCTCCATTTTGTGATTGGCTTCAAAGGCTTCCGCTCTCGAGCCCGGGCCTGCGGGCCTGTCAACCGATCCGGGGGCAGCCTTACTGCCCCCCCCCCCCCAGAGTAGAAAGTGACAGCCTAACGGATCCGGTGACACAAAGGGCCAAGATCAAAGTCACACGTCACAGATGCAGGGCCCGTGTCCTGAAGGTCCGCGGCCAGCAGTGACTTCCCCTGGGTGGTCCCGCCAGTCCGTCTGCGGATGGTGATACACGTTGGCACTTGTGAGAGATTTCTATGTGCACTGGTGGAAAGAGAAAACGCCCGGATTACTGCATCTGAACAGCAGGAATCCAAGATATGCCTTTAGCGTATAACGTTAGCATCTATATTTCAATGACTACATTCACAACGCAATTTACAATGTAGTCATTTGGCAGACACTTTCAGCAAAGCTTAAAATGTGCATTTAACATGGTAAGCAAATGCCACTAGAGCTAGAGGTTGGCAACGTTACACTTCAATAAGTGCAACCGTCAAGGTGTATGACTTAAAACCTGCAAGGTTCGTTTTTTTATTGTAACATTGAAGTCTAGTGTGAAAGACTGGGTTTTCAGTAGATTGTGGAAGAGCTGAAGAGTCCGCCTTCCTGATAGGCTGGGGATGGCATGTTCCACCAATGGGGGACAAGGGCAGAGGAGAGCCAGGGCTGGGAAGAGCCACTGCTGGGTGTTCAAAGAGATAGGACACCAGCTGCCGAGAGGATGCTGAATGGATCCAAGGAGGCATCAATAGAGACCACATCTATAAACACAGCATAGCACTGCGTCAAATCTGCAATCCTGAGAGGAATCCATCAAAGAAACGTCCATATCCCCAAAGATTATAGCCACCAGCATATTGCAATATTTTAATTTGTTTAAACTATTTCTTACCCAATTATTATTATTTTTTTCGACTATATGCCCAAATCCATCTTATCTTTTTTTCCTTCTCAGCTTTTCAAGTTATTTTTTGAAATGCAAACATGATGCATTGATGAACCGCATCTTTAAACATTCAATGAGAAAAGCAGCAATGAGCTAGCATCGCTGAAAACAACAGTTTTCTTACAGTACATCCCAGCGGGCCAGAGTGAAACTTTTAATGAGAACTGTACCTGGTGAATTTCACTGAGCCTGTCTCAGTGTGACTTCCAGAGCATGCCTTTACCTGCTCAGAGATGGGAACGGTGCTTAATCAACACTGCACTCCCACCGGAGCCTGGAATTAGGGCAGGGGAAAGCCGGTCACCTCTAGTTGTGTTTGCGTTTAAGCAGTTCGCCTAAGTGAGCGTGCAGAGAGAGAGAGAGGAGCATGTGACCGAGGACAGAGAGGTCATCGTGTTCACCTAAAAGAACACTCCTACTCAGTCTGCACAAAAACACCTATACACATACGTGTACACACAGACACACATATACACGTACACACAGACACACCTACACTCATACACATACACACAGACACACATATACACGTATACACATACACTCATACACGCACACACAGGCACACCTACATACATACACGTACACACAGACACACCTAGACACATACACGTACACAAAGGCACACCTATATACATACACACAAACACACATACACTCATACACGTACACACACACACATACACATAGACACATCTACACTCATACACATACACACAGACACACATACACACACACACACACACACAGACACACATATACACATACACACAGACACACCTACACTCATACACATACACACAGACACAAACACACACGTACACACATACACTCATACACGTACACACAGGCACACCTATATACATACACGCAGACACACATATATGCACACAGACGTACACACAGACACACCTACACTCATACACGTACACACAGACACACCTACACTCATACACATACACACAGACACACACACACACACGTACACACAGGCACACCTATATACATACACACAAACACACATACACTCACACACGTACACACAGACACACACACACACGTACACACAGGCACACCTATATACATACACACAAACACACATACACTCACACACGTACACACACACGTACACATAGACACATCTACACTCATACACATACACACAGACACACATATATGCACACAGGCATACACACAGACACACCTACACTCATACACGTACACACAGACACACATGAGTACACATACAAGCACAATGTCTATTCATATTAGCAGTTCAGTGATCATTATGCTGATACTGTACATGTTCTATTCAGAAGTATAATTTGACTGTTTCCAGGTGACATTTTGACAAAGTACTGTATGGAACTTGTACCTGCTAAAATTCACATTGAATTCCTTCAATAAAACCCCAGCTGTATATATATGCAATGGATTGTGCAATGATGGCTTGTAAAATGACATTGTAAAATATGAATCGTCATATATAAAGACGTTTTCCCAGGAAAGGGTGATGGCAATAAATAATGAAAATATATACATACAGTAGAAAAAGAAAAACAGTACAAGAATGACATTTTTATTTGCTATTGCAAGCTCTGCAACACTTGCAGTGTTAATAACGTTCAACCAAACCTGCACGTTGCCTACTCTTAACACACAGAAGGTAGACTTTTCACTGAAAACTGAAGAATAGCACAGCCACACCTTACTGATGAAATACGGTATGTGTCAATAAGCTGTTTAGTAATTCCATTACATCGATTTGTGTTTCACTGACTACATTATTCTTAAAAAGCAATAATAAGAAAGAGGACATGTAACTTTTCAAGTAAAACGTGCAGCCAATAAGAAAAATCGTGGATCTCCTGGGAGGAATGGTTGTCTTTTGTATCTAGCCAATTTCCCTCTCCTCTGGGTGTACTGTTCATTTCCATATTGTGCATGTGCCATATTTGCATGCAAATGAATTCAAATTCCATTCAAAGCTTTTAAAAATGTTATGTTTACCGATATATCCATATAGGAAACATAGCCCACAAGCTGAGAGACTCCTGTTCCATCATCACGCTCTTTAACCAGTATGGCTGGTACCTATATGCGTGGTGTTATTTAGACAGTAATTATTCATGCGATTTTTTTACACTAACTTAAACCTGTCAGAGTGAAATCGCTCCATTTCTTGCGCGTATGGCCTTCCTACGGCCTGAATCATTTTTACAGCCCACTCCTCTTTATTATTCCACTCGTCATTGTTTTCAGAGCAAAGGGTTGGTAGCTAACACGGGGTGTGTGACTCATGCCAATATGCCACAAAGTCAAGGACTGCCAATAATTTAAAGTATTTATGTACTTAGCATACAGCCTTATCCGGGGCAGCTTGCATTGCTTACATTATCACACGTCCACTTTCGCCCCTGGATATGTACGAAGGTGATTGGGTTCCTTGCTGAATCGGGAGCAGCAGCAGTTTCCCATTGATAACTCAAGCCTGCAGGAAACAAGAGTTTCTCTTATTTGCGCGTGCAGGTGCTCCGTCGGGTATATATGTGTCGGGTATATATGTGTATAAATACGGCAACATATCCCGGTTCTGACCGCACTCTGCACCGCACGCGCCCCGATATAAACCTTGGAACCCCATCCCCCAGCATGCACTGCACTTATAAGTGGGGAGGGGGGGCGGGGTCTAAAAGCCTGGAACCAGCACTGTCCACACACCACCCCTCCCTCCACCTTCTGCCATGAACTCTACTGTGTATTACTTTTTTATACAAAGATACCAGCCGACAGGCCTCCTTCTGTATCTTTCATACACGCGCCTCAGAAGTCTACCCAGAGCAGGGGGGGGGGGGCACATGTTGATTGCACCCCACAGAGTGATGGCAAACACGGGGGAGGGAGCTGGCACATCTCTGGGGGTTTTGTTGTCTGCAGAAAGGGATATCATGCCTGTCTATTTCAATGATGTCAACACAGCCTTGGTAGCAAACAACCATACCAAGAGAGACTAATATATGTTTGTTTGTTTTTTTGCCTTTTTTACAGATATGGAAAAATAGTGTCAACAAAGGCAATCTTGGACAAAAACACCAACCAGTGTAAAGGTAAGTTGCTGTGAATTTGCTACATCTTACTGTATGGAAGCCAGAGGTGTTTTGAGTGACATGCCCCCTTCGCTGGGGCCGGCAGTAAATCCAGTTACGAGAGGCCTTGCCAAGCAGATGGTATAAATAGGCCAGAGTGAAGGAAGCTCTGGAGTTAAAATCAGTGATTTAGCGGGTACTGTGTCATAGAGGGAAGGATGGCGATAAACAAGCCAGCTTCTGACGCAGTTTCAGGGCGTCGCGGTGCAGGCTGTTGATCTCTCGAGCTCCGACACTTCCTGAACTTCCACACCCCTGTCTATGAAGAAGAAAAATAGATAATGGCGTTGGGTTGTTGGGTGGCTCATCCTGTTACAGCAGCATTCCAGTGTGAGGATGGGCCCCAGGCTCTGGCATCGAATCTGGACTGTGATAGTGCCAACTGTGGCCAGTGGTTTACTAAGCGCAAAATAGGCCATAGTATAACCATGGGAGGAAGGGATTCAGTCAAGCGATTCATTGTGTCATCACTCTCCAGCGACCCCTGCTGGTCGTCAGTCGGCACCCGCAGTCTGTTTGCTAAAGGTGAACGTGACGTGTGTTCTTCCTATTGGCTTGACATCACATGTTTCAGAGGAGAGCATGTGCTTGCATTGTGGAGCTTACAGCAATGAGCATGGCTGATGAAATGCCCTTGGGATTGCATATATAGGGCAACAGATCCCTGAACATTCTCAAAACGAAGAAAAGTGGTAAAAAGATAACGGCGTTAACATCTGATAGACAATTGTCCTCGGCGCAAAAAAAAAAATTGTTTTACCTGGTGAGTTTTTGGAGGGAAGTTGCTCTCAGAGATAATATAGGTCCAAGTTTTCGAGACCATTGGTTTGGTACTGATCCTGTCGAAGAGCTGCACAGCGCTGCTTCTTTTGTGTGAAAGTTCTGTCAGCAGCATTAATTGCTTTTCGGATCTTTTGTTCTCGCCAGTACAGCCCCATGAGCTGACGCTGTCCTAACAGCCGTCTTTACCCAAATCGATTTTCCTGAGCCTTCCTTGCCCACTGGGTCAGACTTGAAAAACAATCATTTCCAACTTCAGTCTATAGGAAGGCGGAAACGTCGGCCGTGCCCGTTACTTTTTCCCAAGCTAGTTCCCTTTGTGTTATTCCCTGCCACATCCCTTGTTATGGAAGGACGGGTCTTTCTGTCACCCAGGCCAACCGCAGCACAGAAGATAAGAGAAAAAGAAAAGCGTGTACAGCCTTTTAGTTTTTAGCCCAGAGGCATGATGGGTAAAAGAGAAAAAAGGAGACACAGGCATGCTAAGCCCACCGGTCGCCAGGCCCGCTCTCACGGTGAGTTATGGTTACAATGGCTGCTGTTCTGCGACAGGGGAGGGTTGCTTTCTCTAGGCTCGGTTCCCATACCTCATCTGTCTGGAATGTTGTGTCGTAAAGATGCCAATGCAATGCCTACACGGCCATATTTCTCTCTGTGTAAGTGACAGTTTGGACCCCATGGCCTTGCAGGGCTGTTCATTGGATGCGGGAAGGAAGAGGAAAGGACTGGGCTGGTTTCAGAATAATAGTTTAATTCCTGGTTTTAGACAAACAGCAAGCCAAGCTGGCCTTTTCTTGGCATTATACTTTCTAACAGTATTTTCTAATATACTTTCTAAAAGGCCTGTGGTGTCATATGAAACATGAAGCATCTTATCAGGACCATCTCTTTGAGTGCCAGCACCTAGGGTGAGGGAAAAGTTGCCCTCTTAGAGTGGTTTCTGTTACCGCTGGATCGTTGTTGTCACACAAATAATTACGCAGTTCACTCGGTTTCTGAGTGGGACTTTTCAAATACAGACAAGTGCACACATTCCCTAACAATACAGTGTTGACCAAAGCGGATGCTTTTCTTTTCTTTTTTACTTTAAGTTTAAAAAAAAAATTTAATAGGTGAAACCCATTTTACGATTCCTTTTTTCTCATTGTCTTGAGTATAAAGCAGTTAGGCCAAAAAAACACGCCGAACGCGAAGCGCACGTGGAACCGTCACCGCTACACTTTGGCGTCCATTAGAACCTAGGAGAAAGAACATACCAGCCGGGCGCGCTGCGAAGCGCCACTTTTCTGCGCGGCGCTATAGTTTTGGCCTCGGGCCTATTTTCACGGTGCGCTGTGCACGCCAGAGGCAAAGGATTCTGGTTTGCCTGGTTTCAAAGTTTGTATTTCAATTCACAATGTGTGTTTATCTATCTATACAATAGCCTACAACAAGCAACTCATATGCCTTCCCCAGTGTCATGGAATAAATCACCTTAATAAATGAACATTGAGAATATTCACAGTTTTAGGCCAGTTATTAGGCCAAACAAATAAATTATACAAAGAGGAGTTTGCTAATAACCATGTCATTAAATCAGGATTTATTTATAATTGATCACCAACCTATAATCTCTTTACTGTCCTCATCGTTGCTGTTGTTGTTATTGTTAATTAATACTCGCTGATATTCATTTTAAAAGGAGATGGGACATGAACATCGGTTCTGTTCACTACATTAAAAATCTATTATCACGTCAGTGTGCATGGATAAGCATCGCATCTGTTACTGGCAAAATAAATAAGAATAGGTTATATAGGCTTACCATGTTCAAACTTGACGAAAAAAAAATAGCTTAAACTGCAAGAGAGAAGATAGACGACTGTAGATTGATTTATGAAGTGGAGAAATACAGGGAGCTGTATGACGCATGGGATTATTTCTACAAAGCCAAGAAAGAGCATGTAATTGCCTTGGCTGTTGGAGCAGAGGGCAGGTATACGTACTGTATATTGTTTTGTATTGTTTTCTTCACTAAAACTACCATGGAACTACTGTTGTACGGAACAAAATCACTTTGTTTTAATGACCAAGTTTGATAAGTGTGATAAGCAAGCTATGTTGTTACCTGTACAAAAATAATTCATTTCCAAAATTGGCAGGCAATACTTTACTGAAAACCAGGATGTGTTTTCAGTAATAGTAAACGGATCCCGGTGTAGTTACGATAGATGAAGTTGAAAGAGTTCTCACAGGGCTAGTTTTGCATAGGCCTATCCTATTTGAACAGTTATCATCATTATGTGTGGTTAAAATAGTTTTTCATGGGATATTGTTATCAAAATTTAGTTTTGCACCTACAACCATCATCATCAGGTATGGCTACACATGCGTTTAATCGCTGCTATATTGTTATTATAGTGTAGTTTTGCTGCATACATAACCTAGGCCTACTGTATTTGACAGCCATTATCGTTATGTACAAACACAGCAAGCACATTGATAATAAATTGTTGTTTTTATTGTAGCCAACCAAATAAAACCATGATTTAATTTCTCGAAAGCTTTGACACCCTGTTACACCCGGACTACCACCAAACAGTAGAAAATGCTTCTGAAGTTTGCAGACTGTTTTCTGTGTAAGCTACAATAATATGTTCACTTTATGTCTGTGATTTAAAACCTTCCATGGTGGATTTGACAAGTGTGCTAGCTTCTTTTTTTTCTTTCTTTTTTTTGTACCTGAGAAAGTTACGAGATAAGTAATTACCTAAGTAATGTAGCTCATTTTGTTCAGAAATAATGACCGTATAAATGCGTATCTGAGAAACGCAGACGCGAATGGCACTTCCGGTATGTTCTCAATGTGGCGAGCATTCGTTTCCGCCGCGTGAGATCCCGCGAGACGCTGCCGGTATGTTTCGGGCGTTATAGCGAAGGGTTGCCTAATTTCACTATTTCTGTGCCTTTGTAAAGTTCTGAAAGGCCTTGGGCTTTAAACAACTTATTCTATGATGCTGTTGTTTTAACATTAAAATGTCTAACCTTGGCTCCTGAGTTTTGAATATCATTACAACGAAGTGCACACGGTTTAATGCCAAAAGGGCCCATAATGCGGTATGACTCCGCTTTTCCATGCGCGCCTGCTGTGTGTCTCTGCTGAGTGTTTGGAATGAAAACTGAATGCAAACACAACCCACAATGCAACAGCCATCCCAATATCTCACTTTGTGTACCGTATGTTTGTGTGTGTGTGTGTGTGTGTGTGTGTGTACCCCTCACTATAGCGTATGTTTGTTTCGATTCAATATACAGTATTTGTACTGTGTTTTTTTAAATTATTATAATGTTTTTTTAATAAAAAAAATTATAAATAAATAAATAAATAAATAAATAAATAAATAAATACGTGTAGTAGTTAGAAAGCTGGCCAAAAAAGTCAACCCAAATAATGTATGCTGACTGTGTTGTTCCCTTTGATTGATTTAATTAACTTAATCCAGTATAGGTTAAGGCTTTGTGATGAGAATCATATTGTACCTGCCCAGGGATGAGAACAGTTGTTAATCATATATTCTGCTTGCGTGTGTGCGTGTGTGCGTGCGTGCGTGCGTGCGTGCGTGCGTGCGTGCGTGCGTGCGTGCGTGCGTGCGTGCGTGTGTATCACTCACTGCCTGACAGAAAAGGATATGTTTTAGAGGACAAGTGGACAGGCAATGCAAACCGCACATTTCCCAGGCGAAGCTGAGCCCACAAGTGTTTTTAAAAGCAATACCACAGGCGTTTGAAATGAGGCATTGTTGACCAAGGGGGCATTTTTCTCTCAATGACCCTGGAGGCAGAGGAAATGACTACAGTGTTTAAAGGACATCCATTTCCTCTGATGGGAGATAAACTCCTCAGCCAAGACTCGCTACCCCTGATCAGGCCTCTTCCAGGGATTGCGGGAGATGGGGAGATTAGATGAGAACATCAAAAGATCATATCGCGGCGCGCTAACATCTTCGAGGCGTTCCGCTGACCAATACACATTTGAAAAAGGTTCCTTTCTCTCCCCTTCTTCCAAAAGCCAGCCGATCTTTAAGAAACTGGAAATTGCTCAAAGCTGAGGATTAAAGGACTAGCACACTCCAGAAGCTTGACCTAGTCGGGCCAGGCGTCGTTACCACGCCAAAGTCTATCCCAGTGTGAGGGTATTCTGTCTACTCAGTGTGTGCAGCACAAAGCTATTCAACATTGCACAGGCACTGTCGTGTCCCTAATGAGTTGTAGTACACCAGAATGTATGTTGGTGAGGGAGGCGTAATAATAATTGCCCGTATTAATACACCAGTCATTCCAGTGCAGTAATGAGTCACATACACTTTAAAGTGCTGTATATTTTTTATTAAAAATTTGTTTCTGATTTTTTCCCGTTTTTCTCCCAATTTAGTAGCCAATTGAACCCCTATTCTAATTCAATTCCCCCCATGTAGCAACCGCTAGAGCAGTGTTTCCCAACCAGTGTGCCGCGGCACACTAGTGTGCCGTGAGAGATCGTCAGGTGTGCCGTGGGAAATTATCTAATATCACCTAATTAAAGGGGTAGGAAACCCTCGGTTACATTCTCTCTCCGCCCACTCCACGAATTCGAAAAATGCAATTAAATGGGCGTGGAAAGCAGCAGCCGAGGGGGAGGGGCGAGAGCGAGGAGAGAGGCTATCGTCACCTGAAGACACGCCCACAAGGGAAAATATTGCGAGTGAAACTGAGTCTGTATCAATCGCTGACTAATTCGGTGATATCAGTCAATGGCTTCTTCGAGGTGGGGGACATCTCCCCTCCGGAATGCTCTGGGCTTTCCACCGCCCAGGAGTATGAAGAAGAAAATGGTCTTATACATCTAACGTAGCTATGCTTCACGAACATGACAATAAAATATGTAAACGAATGCCAAGTGAAACTAAACGGCTGTTAGCTATAGGCTACGCTACGGGAGACTTCACAATCTGCTCAAATCGATGTTCTGCCCAGTAAATTAACGTTTGTCAGCAAATATTCATTCTGACATAACGTTACCTGCAGATTATACAAACATGAAAAAATACAACACGTAGGCTAATGAATGTCAAGTGAAACTGAACGGCTTTTGGCTTTTTTATTTTGTTTTACCTACGTTATCCTAGCCATCTACAAATGCACGTTTACTAGCTATCCAAATAACTTAACTAAGACATACGTTAACATAAGCACAGCATTATCACTTTGTACCTTGTACCATTTTTATTTCAGTAAATACATGTTCCAGCCATGGGGGGTTCCAGATAGTGCAGTTAATGGTTATCCATCAAACGTAACTCCATAACTCCTGCTCCAGTTAACTATGGTTAACGATACGAAAACAACTCAAGTAAATATCTTTGAGGCTACAAGATAACCATCACGTTAGCAAGCCAACAAGACGCCGTAGGCTGCACTTAATTTAATTTACCGCATTTGGAGGGACAGAAATATCAGTCGGGCTTGGTAACGTTTCCGCATTCCTTTGGCTGGCATACCCCAATTCAACCTGGGCATAGTGTATCTGTTAACGTTAATCCGCTGATGCTCTTGCACCCAGAGAAAGCACACTTGCGACCCATCAGTCATTGCTTGTAAATTGAAACTATTGGAATTGAAAAAACTAATTTACAATTGTTAATAACTAGCATAATTGGAAAAATGCTAATACATTGAAAGAGACTAACTGTAGGCTACAACGATATTGCTTGTCAAATGGATATAGCCATTGGCCACGCCTTCTCAGGAATGTATTTTGCAACACTGCTGCAATGTGCGAGGTGATTTGCACACATTTGAAAACTCTTGAGTAGAAGTTGTCATTTTATTTCTATTCAGCCTTCACAGAATGCCTTGACTGGGTTAGGGACCCATACAGCTCAGCATCCGTTGCTGGAAAGGACATGACTTTAAAGGAGCAAGAGGAACTCATTGAACTGAAACAAGATCGTGGTTTAAAGCTAAACTTTGCTGATCTTCCTTTGAACAGTTTTTGGTTATCTGTTGCCAAGGAGTTCCCCATTCTAGCCAACAAAGCTATTTTGACATTGCTCCCGTTTTCAACCACATATCTGTGTGAGCTGAGCTTCTCAAGCTTGACTGCGATAAAAAATAAAAACAGAGAGAGACTGAGAGCTGTTGAGGAAGAGCTTCGTGTGTGTCTTTCTACCATTACTGCCAGGATATCCATTTTGTGTTCATCGAAACAGCCCCAGGTTTCCCACTAAGTATAAATACATTAAAAAACTATATTATTAACTATATGTATTATAATAAAGGTCATCTAATCTAATATGTACTGTGTTAGTGTCATTTTGTGTCATTTTGGTTGGTGGTGTGCCCCAGGATTTTGTAAATGTAAAAAATGTGCCGCGGCTCAAAAAAGGTTGGGAAACACTGCGCTAGAGAATCACTGCTGCGCAACCTCCGTCCGCCGTCAGTAGAGCGAAGGTAGCCACGCTACCAGAGCGCGACTCCCTCCGAGCCTGACCGTGTTTCCAACTCGTCCGTGGCTGCTATATGCTCAGCGATTCTCTCCGAGCCCCTCCCACCACCCGGAAGCAGCCGCCAATTGCTGCTCCCACAGGGCGCCGGCCATGCTCGGAAAATGGCAGGTCCGGGGCGCGAACCCCGATCCTCGGAGTACAACTGCGCTGACTGAAAGTCAGCGCTTTTACCGTTGTACTACCGCAGCGGCCCAAAGTGCTGTATATTTCGCAGGATCACTGGATGCCGGTAACCTTGCGGCCAAATAGACTTCTTTGATGATACGAAGCTCTGGATGAAGACGTCTGGGTTCTCCCTTTGCGCACACGATGAGCTCTGACACAAGCGCGCAACCTGGCTGACGAGGAGAAGCAGAGCATCGTGGGAATTCGCATCGTCCCGCTTCACAATTCCGCCGGATTTACTGTGAAGGCTGAGCCCCTCTGCGGTTTTTTTTAAAGCCCTCCCTCTGTGCGTTTAAATGGCAGTGGCCTGTTCTTCGGTCATTTAAGTTACTTCCAGACTTTTAGTCTTCTCATTCTAACTGTTCTCACAATTTATAGACGGCCCCTGCAGCGGGTGCTGAAATCGAATGCATCGACGGCAGCGCCGTGCAACTGTAGAGACACCAGGCACGCTGCCAGAGTCGCAGGTTCAAAGCTCAGGTTGAGGGGTTTTGTTGTACTCTTGAGCAAAATGCTTTGCCTGAATTGTTTCATTAAAATATATAGCCTTGTAAATGGATAGAATGTCAAATATAGGCCATTTGTCTCAGGACAAGGGAAGCTGTGAAGGAAATAGATGATGTACAAATGGATATGAGACATACAGTGAGCACAATAATTCATTGGACAGTGAAACATTTTTTGTTATTTTGGTTCTGTACTCTAGCACTTTGAGTTTGAAAGGATACAATGGCAATGCGGTTGAAGTGCAGACTGTCTTTAATTTGATGGTATTTTCATCCATATCAGATGAACCGTTTAGAAATTATAGAATATTTTGTACATAGTTAGTTTAACATCATGTAGAATAAAGTATGGTTGCATATCCTTTGTATGTACATATGTACTGTATATACACGCATACACATAACATAAGATTTTGAAGTATTTGCAGTACTCTCACTATAATATCAAACGTGCATTGCAGCATCCAATATAATGCAGAGACGTACTGCTATTTGCCATAACAGAAAACAGCTTCATCCGCACAGATATATTACATAAAACTCGATGATTTATGACCTCACAATGTGCAACGTTTTCAAAACAGACTTTTTTTTTTCTCCACTTTTTGTCCCGTGCATGTTTTAGACGGCGGGAGAGAGAGAACGCCATTCGCTTCAACGATGGGCTTCTCGTTAGAGACGGAGGATGTAAACATTCGTCTGCGTTGTACGAGCGCAATTAGGATGTTCTCCGCGGCACGTGTGCCCTTTGAAAAAGAATTGTGAGCAGATGAGAGCGTCGAGTGGAGCGAGCCCAGCTGCTTCTCTGCCCGTAACCCAAGTCACATTTCCTCAAACACTTCCAAAAGGAGGCAGCCTCTCCGCAGCCGCTAAGAACCAAAAAAAGCAAGGGCTTTTCAGTGATGTTTGCTCCCGTTTCTAAAACGATTCAAATTAGCCACCGTTTCACAGGATAATTGGGTAACATCCAGTATACGCATACCCAACACTTTTTGCTCTCTCCATTATGTGCTTCCCACACCACTGCGCGACTCTTTTTTTTTTAACCGCAAGTCAAGTAGCTTCAGCTTGGCCACCTGCCAACCGGGTGTTTGACTGGGCAGCGTATCTCAAATAGCACTCGGTCTCCGCATTCCTAAACTTAGACCTTTTGTTCCCGTCCGTTTCCCTTTGACCGCTTCTTGGGCCGTGGTATGGCCGCTGTTTGTTGAAACATCAGGGTCAATGCCCTCATGAAGGAGGGAAAAGGAGGGAAAAGCATCACAAAGACTTCAACTTCTTTTACAAAATATATATAGGCACCGCGGTAATGCAGCGGACCTGTCTGTCTGTGCGGTTGCGCCCCGAGGATCGGTGGTTCGATCCCCGGTCCTGCCAGATCCGAGTATGGCCGGTGCCTCGAGGGAGTGGCAACTGGCGGCTGCTCACGGGGTGGGGGCGAGGGACTCGGGGGGAATCGTCGCACATAAGACAGCCCTGGGCGAGCTGGAATAACGGTTAGGAGCTCGAGGAGTCGCGCCCTGAAGAGGACGTGGTGCCCTCTTTCCTGCTACCGGACGAAGAGGTTGGCGATTCTCTAGCGGTTGCTACACGGGGGGAATTGAATTGCGTAGGGTCCAATTGGGAGAAAAAGTAAAGAAAGAAAAAATAAATATATGTATACTTCTATTTTTAAGAACACATCATACAAAGCCTTGGAGGTTGATTATTTTTTTATTTTTTTTTATTTGTTTCAGATTTTTCCCTTTTTCTCCCAATTTGGTAGCCAATTGAACCCCTATTCTAATTCAATTCCCCCCATGTAGCAACCGCTTGAGAACCACTGCTACACAACCCCGTCAACCGGTATTAGTAGTAGGAAGGAGGGCGCCACGTCCTCTACAGGGCGCGGCTCCTCGAGCTCCTGACCGTGACCCCACCACCTCCTGGGTCGTCCGTGCGCAGCGATTCTCTCCGAGCCCCTCCCCCCACCCGGAAGCGGCCGCCAATTGCCGCTTCCACAGGGCACCGGCCACGCTCGGATATGGCAGGACCGGGGCGCGAACACCGATCCTCGGAGTACAACTGCGCTGACTGAAAGTCAGCGCTCTTACCGTTGTACCACCGCGGCGGCCTGGAGGTTGATTAATTGATTAATTGCCCGGGGGTATTAGTGAAAGGGAAAGGGAGATCCGCCATTATTTGTCTAAAAGCCAAATACTCTGCAGTGGTTATCAAGATAGAGAAGTGCCCCTGCCTAACCTGAGGGGGCTTGCCCTGTGTCTTTTTGGCTGATGGTTTGCCTCCCAATTATTTCAGGAAGATACATATCTCAGATAAGAATTGATTATATGTGGAAGCTCTCGCTTGTTCTCTGTGGATGCGTTGCATTGGCTGGTCAGCGAATGTCCCACTGAGGAAGTGTTCAGCCATTACGCGTTCATCTGGTTTTCCTTGGATGTAGTCCTTACTGCCTTCAGTTGGATGTTTTTTCCCCATAGCACTAGCACATAGACTATTTGTTGTGCAAATTGGCTGCTGACTATTTGACTATTACACCAGTATTTTTTCATCAGTTGAGAGATGGATGTTACGTATACTCTAGATTGGACATATATATGGTGCATTTAATTGTTCTGCTGAAATCAAAGGAATATATGATAATGTGTAATGTGAAATGCGTCGCTCTCCTGTTGAAAATTCATGCATTATGGTGTATCTTTTTAGAAAGCTGTGGATATTAATATCTACATCACTGTGCAGTTGTGCAGATCTTTTTTTTTTTTTACCGCTATGCCTAATTATAAAAATAAGAGTTTGGACATGTGAGCCTGAACATGCAGTGTAGTAACTGGAGTGTGAAAGATTTTATATGCAAAGTGCCTTTGAGACAAGGACGTTCGATGTGTATTCCATCGAATGCACACAATCTCACACAGTACAAAATTAAAACAATCAAAACATGTGCACGTGTCCATATACGGTGTGCACTTAAAGGTAAAAACAGGTCATTGTATGTAGCAAGGCATTCTGGCGGTCTGCCAGAAAATTATTCATAAGCTTCCATCAAGCTTCTGTAACAAGCTATGAATAAGTAGTTAGCATTCTTCTTGTTTACCTCACAAGTGCTCCTCGCGTGATAAAGTCAAACACGTCAGGGCTCTGCTGTTAAGTTAACAGGACGATGTAGCGGCTGTGTGCTGATTGGTAAGTGCGATTACACGCCAGCAGAGAGACGAGGTTACCTCTCTTTGTGTTGTTCTGCATAACAATGCTCCTACGCGACCGGCACAATTAACCCGGGTTACTGTTATGAATCATTTATTTGCATATGTTTGGTGTCAGGACACTCGTATGACAGTTACAATACACTTTACTATTACGCAAACAATTTGCACGCTGCCACCACAAGAAACGCCACATGAATGTGGATTGGTTTGAAATTCAATTGAATGTAAAGTTTAGAGGAGGCCGTAACATTTTCTCAACACAAATCTAAAGCTGTTTATTGTTTTTGCATTTTGTGTGTCTATTGTTGTTTTCTTTTGTTATTATTGTGTAGCTATAAGCATGCCTTCTGTACATACCTAATTATTCATAAAAATATGTTCCCCAAAAATAATAAAGCATTACATTTGCTGAATTGCATTCCCAGCCTTTTCAGAAACTTTGGGAACGTTAAATTGAGAACACTTTATTTGTGAACCTTTAAGCGGTCGCATTAACACATGTACGACGTGCCAATATAACACTGCCATTAGCCACTGAGACCACCAGCTGCATTTGCTTTTACACTGCAGAATGAGAGAGGAAGGAAAGCATGGTTGCGCTTGCATCTCTACCAGCAGCTGGGAGAGAGCCTCGAGCATGCAGCCATGCTAAAGCCATCCAATTTTACATGCCATATTGGAATATACAGTGCCCTCCACAATTATTGGCACCCCTGGTAAAGATGAGTAAAAACGTTATAAAAATATTTACCGTTTGGTGAATTGGCTTAATCTCACACTGAAAAAATTAGAAAAATTCAACCTTTAATTGAAGTAAATTTATTCGGAGAAAAAAAACAACGTGTGCTACAATTATTGGCACCCCTGCATTTAATACTTTGTACAATAAAACAGCACTGAGTCTTCTACCGTAACATCTAATAAGGTTGGAGAATACAGAGCAAAGAATCTGAAACCATTTCTCTTTATAGAATCATCCAGAGTCCTATGTCCTCTCTAGTGTACTCTCCTCTTCAGCTCAACCCCCATGTTTTCAATGGGGTTTAGGTCAGGGGACTGAGATGGCCATGGCAGAAGCTTGATTTTGTGTTCAGTTAACCATTTTTGTGTTGATTTGGACGTATGTTTTGGATCATTGTCCTGCTGGAAGATCCAACAACGACCCAGTTTTAGTTTTCTGAGAGAGGCAGCCAGATTCAGATTTAAATGGAGACTCCATTTAAATCTGAAAAAAACTATTATGGAGAAAACTGAAAAGAAAAACTCATAAAATGTAATACTAAAATTGATTGGATCTCAGGAGACCACAAAAACACCGGTGTTTTCCATTTAGAGTCCAGCTAATTTTTTAACGAATGCCTATTAATGGATTGCCTGTTATCTAACAATATTAAAGTTAGTGTAGGCCATGATGAGGATCGGAAAAATAAACGGATTGCCTTTTAAAAATTTCTAGCAAAGTTGACTACTATCCCCATGTGTTTGAGGCACTGTTGCAGACATCGTTACTGGGCGAGGCAGGGATCGATGGCTCTGATAATACAGAAGAGCGCGATAGACGGCGCTTGTAAATAAGCCTTACCCCCCTGTTTCTGGGTGATTTGCAGAAAACAGGCAGCGCAGATCATGTCGATTCCTAAACGTACGAGTGAACATCTAACATCTAACTCAATATACAGCTGCAGTCTTCACAGGGGGCTGAGGAAGTGCCGTGCCGAAGAGCACACGTCCTAAACGCAGTGTCCAATTTTGGGATTTAGACCTGCGGCTAGGTGGTTCTGCGCCTTCGCCGCCACTCCGCAATGCGGCCTGCGAACAATGGGAAATGTTGAAAAGGGTTTTTTCCAGGCGGGAGCCCGGAGGCACAGTCGAATTGGGCGCACAATTTATTGTTTGAAAACAATTAGAGTCCTCTTTTGCGATGAGAGCTTAGCGTCAGTCAGGCTCTCCGTCTGGCACCATTGCCCTCAGAGAGACAGCGGCGCAGAGACAAGGACATTTTTATTGATGCACCTGTAGTAAAATGAAAGGAACACACAAAGCAGCCAGTCCCATAGCATGATGGGTATTTACATCCACCCCCCCCACACACGTTTTCAGCAGTAAGTTTATTGCCTCTCTACTGTACAGGACAACAATGCAGCCCAGCGCAGAAGGTTCAGCCTGTGCCAATCCAACCGAGGTGACTCATTTAGTCCACCTGCCCTTGTCCCCAGGGAGAGTGGGGTAGAGGGTGGGGGTGGGAGAAAGGGGGGGGGGGGTTGGATTGGTGCGCATTGGTGCGCATTGGTGCTCACTTCTGTGCATGTATATATTTAAAAAATTGTTGAGTGACATTTTAGTTGTCCACACTATATGGTATGTGGATGTAGTGTGTTGTGTGTGTGCGCGCATTCATGTGTGTGTGTGTGTGTGTGCGCATTCATGCTGACTTGGGGTTGGATTGGTGGGTAATATATGTGTGTGTGTGTATGTGTGTGTGTTGTGTGTGTGTGCGCATTCATGCTGACTTGGGGTTGGATTGGTGGGTAATATATGTGTGTGTGTGTGTGTGTGTGTGTATGTGTGTGTGTGTGTGTGTGTGTGTGTGTGTGTGTGTCTGTGTTAAATGCCATGCTGACTTCCCATCTTGACTGATGTAATATGTGACCAGAGGTCTCCACTGAAGATAACATTTTCAAATGGGATATCAGCAATATGCATGCACAGATGGACTGTGCATGATTGCTGGCCCGATATTTGATATTTATTCCTTTCCATTTTACATGTGCTCGCTGCTGGTTTGTGAAAAGCAGTCTCTGACAACCCCGTTGTATGTATTACCATTTGCTACTTGCCACAAATGGTAAAGAATGTCCTCCCACAATACCACCTCATAAAACTAACCTGTCCCTGTTTTCCACTTTGGCTATACTGGATAAATGGGCTCTTTACCTGAAAGGTTAAAGGTCAAACCTTTGAATTTTAGATAGCAGAACATTTTTCGGTTTAGATAACAGTGTCTTTAATTTCAGGGACATTAGATGGGCAGTAAAATTCAACAAAACTCTTTAAAAATGTTGAAGGACAGATTTATGAATCCAACTAGCTTGACCTTTCATAAGCACTGTGAGCAGACTCCAGTCTACAAAAGAAGATTAAATAGTGTGAAAAATGTAGCTTTGAAAGAATAGGTGTTTTTTGTATATTAAGCATTAAACATATGCATGTAAGTTAATAACATGTTTATAGATCTTTACTAATATTGTGTATAGCATTAATTGACATAATGGGCATACAATTGGTTGTTTTTTCTAATCATAAAGATGTAAATGGAATTCTCATGCCTCCCGTTTGACCCCATGTAGCGATCCATCCTACTTTGATAGTTTATTCTCTCAGTAGCCCAAAAATGCTGATTTATTTTTCTTCTTCAAGTACAGACTATCCCTCCTCATGTTCTTCACTCATAGCCATAATGTCTCATCTCAAAGTTGAACGTTAGTGAGGCCAATGAACTTTCACAGAATGTATAATTTAAGCTTATTTGCATCTTTCCTTAGCTAAACTCACATTAAAGCCAGTTGGGACTGGAGGCTTGCGGTATGAAGAAGCAGTTTGAAACATTGAATGCATACATTATTAATGCAGCTTGCAAGAATATATTTAAAACTTTGCTAAAATCTCACCTTGAGTCATCAAAAAAAATAAGATTTCTCTATTGAACTTTATCAGCCTAACAGAATTTAGCTCATGACAACCATGTCGTTTGTCAGGGATGCACACACTCTGTAGTGTTTGGCACTTGACTAAGACTATTTATTTTTCTACAATTTTTTTTCATGTCAGTCATAGTGGCCTTTCCTATGCCAAAATTATGAGATATCATTTTACTGGCCATTCCCTTCTGCAAAGGAGATGTGATGTTCTCTTAATGGAGACCACTACAATTACTGCACACCCCATGTTTGTTTTATTTAGAATAGAATAGAATAGCTTTTTAAAAATAATTTTCAGAACAGTCTGTACATTGTGTACCTAGGACTCTTGAGAATGATTTTACTGTTGTTCCTGTGCACTAGTCAGTCTGTGTTAATGAGATATACGTGTTTCGTACTTACCAGCCTCTACACACAAAACCAATAACATGACAAATGGTATTTGTTTTGCACCAATCATTGGTTGTGTTATTAGTTGTGCGTGTCCTAAAAGTTTGCTTTTAAATGGCTTTTTTGCTTAGTAATTAGCTTTTTGTTTAGTAAATCAGGCCCTAAATCTGCAGCCACTATAAAGCCTTCCTTTTTGAAACTAGATAATTTTTTTCTCGCTAAGATCCTGGTTTGTTTCATGTATTCCTGCACTACTCTGTTGTCAAGATGTCATTTCAGTGTTTTCTATTTTTGAGATGGTTGCTAGTAACTGTGTAGCGAACTCTAGGATTTGTGACCACAGAGAGACATAATCTTTCCAGCCTCCAGACCCACATTTGCCATTTTCTGTAATTATGCACTTTAGAAGATGTGATTAGTGTTCATTTTAGATGCTCTGGCTGCTTCACAAGTCCTCTGCAAGGTTTTGGCGAGGAAGTCTCTGCCTATTGGCCCCAGTGTGAGGCACTGGCCTGGGAGCCTGGCTTTTTGGGGTCGAGACAGGGGGCCGGTGGAGAAGAAAATAACCTCTCGTCTACCGCCCTGCTTCCTTTACAAGCTTTACTGGCGAATTCTCAATTAATTGCTTGATAACGTTTACATGAGATTCGAGAAAATCAATGTTCTACAATGTTGATTTCATAACCATTTTTTACAGGCGGAAAGGTTATTGGCTCACTGCTCAGCATGTCGGACTGGAACTATTTGTTTTATAAAATACTTTACTTGCATCAAGATCAGATAATGTTAGTACATAACGTAAAACATAATTTTAAAACAAGAACACCAACACTGGTACGAATATTAAAGCTAATAATATTTTTGCCATTTATTGAATTTTATTGTATGCATCCTACAGTGTGAATATGTGTGGTTATGGTTTTACTACCCATTCTATAGTAACAGTTTTGTTTGGACCCTTTACGCATGGCTTGTCTCATTAATTGTCAGCGGTGAGGAACAAGTCCCTGATTAACAAAGCTCGTAAGGCAGTGAGTCCGGTTGTGGTACCTCTCAGTCCCCCCTTGTCCTGTGTTCTCTGTACTCCCGATGCACTTAATGCTCTCCCACAATCATATTGTTTAATTTTCATGGCTATCTAACGTCTTTATTCCTTCCTTATGGGCGGCATTATGTTGCATTAAATTCAATTTGGCTGTAAACAGAGACAGGATGGTCGTCCTTTTCAATCTACCATCGGCTACTTGCGTAGACAAACACGCAGAACTCAGAGGCAGACAACAAACACAATAAGAGAGACTGCATGGATGGTAATATTTACTCACACACGCACGCACACACACACACACCCACGCGCACGCTGCTTTTCTTTTTGCTCCAAAGCAAAAATTTTTCACAAGTAAATGTAAATGTCAGCAGGCATTACATGTCATGTTTAGTAAATATTCCCTTAAATAATTTGCTTGTGTTGAAGGCATATTTCTGTTCAGTTTTGTGCTAAATATAGTCCAGCACTATAGGCTTTGTATCATAGTATTGTATCACAGTATTGTGAATTCACACATAGAATTCAAATTCAACAGCCATTGCTTTTGAATCTTTACATTCTGTGAGAACTGCATAATAATAAAAATAGTATGTTCCAAAGAAATTCTACACTTGGTGGTGGAAGAGTAAAATTGAGACACCTGCCTCACTTCAAAGGATGGATTGCCATCTGGTGATGTATTAGGAAATTTAAGTACAACAGAGAAGAGGTTATTCTTTATTTCATATCAGTGGTGTAGTAGTTACAGATCTAGGCATAATTAGTTCGCTAAATTACACTCAGTTGGAAAGCATTTCAAAATGAAAACTGCACATCGATTGAGATGCACTTTATGAGCTTGATGGTCATAAGGAAACTAAGGAGGCTAAAAAACTGCTGTGTGTCATTCTAACTGTATTCCACACAACACGGTATTTGACCTTGTTAGCAAAACCAACAAAGATTTGCGTTGCTTTAAGAATTTGAAGGCACCAAATTTTATAGGTGAACACATCCTTTGTTAATGTTGGTATTTGGTGACTGATGTACCATAAAATTAAGCAATTTGCATACAGCATATTAACATAATTTTGCTCATCATTCAACCAGCAGTCCTTTGAGTCTGATGAGCCAATTTGCATATTTTTGGAAAGCCTATCATTTCAAGAAGGACATTTGAGCTCCTGGCGTCCTTTGGGCTCCATCCCTTTGAATTTTCTTTAAAAAAAATATTTTATACTTGGTAAATGCAGGTGCTTGCTCTGACGCCGTGATATTACACATTCTGTACGGTGCACCAAAAACAAGCAAAAAAACCTCTCTCTGGATAGAAGGAATTTGTAGCACACAACATGACGCAGCTAGCCAGAGACTCTAGAGGAGATTGACGGAACGTGGTCCGAGCCTCAATTCTATACCCAGAACATGGTCCAAATTATTGTCAAAAGTGAAAAGTTAAACATAAATTTGTATGACAACCTGAAGTGCAAAACTAATGTCCAGTGACCAGCGCTCTACTGCTCTTCAGATGAAGCCCCGCCTCTCTGTGATTATTGCAGGGGATAGCGGTATTGAACAATTTTATTTTTCAAATGCGTCTTGACATATTTTATTCATCTTGTCTCCCGCTCATAATCGTGTTATACCCGAGCGTTAACGCTACTGTGTGTGAAAGAGTTCCACACTGGATTTAATTTCTTTCCCTGGGTGAAGTGCATCCATCAATTCTGTGAAATTGTTTGTGAAGTGTCTTCATTTTGAATTTGCCATGCCTTTTTGTCATATGAACTGTTGAGTAGTAGCTTCTCTGCTAATTGCAAAAATAGACCGCATGGTACTTCATGGTTTATATGTGCAATAAGGGTGTGCATTCACGGCAAATCATTTCATCATATGTCACATGTTAATTTTAAAAGCCTTTTGTGTTTTTGAGTCCATATGATACCTTAATTAATTAAATATGTCCATAAAGCTGTATATACAATAAATAGACACTGAAAAACACTGAAGCGCTCAAATGTCATTGCACATAAAACATTCATTTTGCATTGGAGTGTTTCAGCATTTTCACTCGGCTTTGGAGAGGTTGCCTGGGAAATGAAAATCTGTATTGATCACGGCCGTGGCTATTTTAGGAAATGTCTTTCCCCTTTGCTTTGAGTGACTGGACTGAGCCACATAGGTTTTCATTCTCTTCCGTTCACTCACTGAAATATGACAACAAAGTGTGAAGTCTCTCGCATATCTACAAACTACAAATCCCTATCACCCTTAACTGAGAAAATAACAGTTGTTCCCTTCCCTGAAAACAAAGTCGAGTATGGGAATACTGGACTCTGAAATTATTTACGCCCAAAAATGCTTCGGCTGTTTTTTTTTTTGCTTTGTTTTCCTGATAAACGTAATCATTAGAGACGCTCGACGTAGAAAAACGCTATCAGAAAAAAAAGCATGCTCAATGAAAAAGGGGGATAATTTGAGGATAAAAACAGTCAAGATTAATTGATATTAAAAAAACGTAATCAGTTCCTAGCTCCTGCCAGGATGTTGTGCTTAATGTAGATATCGAAGAGCCGTGTTACAGACCCTGGGCCATACTGCACTGTCATCCTACCCGACGACCCCGCCTTATCTCAACGGCACAGTTCGAGAAAGTTTAGGAAATGTGATAGGGCAGATTACATATGGCTTCTTACTATAACCCTGCTTCCTCTATTAAATAGAGATATGTAATTTTGTAGTGCTGCACAATATCTGACATGGAGTACACACACAGTTAAGTTAAGCTGGCTTGTAAGCACGACCCCCTTTTCTCTTTTGTACGCATTTCCTTTTTTACGTTGGTTCAGTCAGGCTCGTCTTTAAAATACACTGTATGCACTATTTAGAGTATCATGGATTGCATAATGTGTCAGTGAAACTGGCAGAAATGAGATACAGTTGAAAGCACTCCAGCAGCACAAATTGTGCTAGATACTGTACATTCCATTTCATATTGGGAAAATGAGCTGATATGACCGCCGATGTTCACCTGATGGGCCTGGAATGCACTGTGGACCAAGGTCCATCTCCTCCAGTCTGCTGACTCACAGAATGAGCCTGTGCACTGCCTGCACTGATCCGCCAGGCCTGACGGACCGTACGCCACCGCACGTGCACTTCTGCTCGTGTTGTGTCTCACCCTGAAATGACAAACCATTTATTAAATGGAGATGATTTTTTGATGTTTTTTTTTAGATGAATGAGATGAGATTCATTTCATTTTGGCAACCTTTTAATTTTTTTGCTACATCGAAATGTTCTGCCTCATAATTGTCGTTTTTCTTTATTTCTAACACCAGGCGATAGATTATATGATCTGGGCTGAGAGCTGTAGATTGAAACAGACTGTGGTCTGGAATTGCAACATATCCGCTCTGTTGAAGAGTGTCCTCCCACTCATCTGCAGTGCTGTCAAATATGACTGCCTCTTTAAAAGAACCAGGAAGAAAGAAAGCAAATTAAAATAACTTGATTTCCTATAAAAAATATTTTTTTTTTTAAAGTGATATAGAAGCAAAACTTTAACTTGACCTATTACATAAATGTGTGCTTTTTAAAATGTCTTCAAATGTCGGATGTCAATGTATATACATTTGCCCATGACCATATTAAAATAAAGTTAACCTCTGGGTTGATTTTGAACAAAGAGTCAAGTTTTGAAAGAGAAGTATGGAAAGAGTCAAGTATGGAAGGATATTGTTTTGTAAGACTGCAGAACGTGTCCATTGTGTGAACGTAGGTCAGCACAGTATCTTTAAAGCTCTTGAAATAGGCTGTTAAATGTCACTTTTGCTTCGCTGAGCTGCGTTATGAGGGCAGACACGCACACTCTCTCACACACACACATATACACACACGCCTTGCAAGGAATTTGTTTTGTCCAGTCCACACAAGTCCCCCTCTGTTTTAATGGGGTGGAAGTGTAGGGTAATAATGGTTAGGGAACTGGGTTCGGGTTCCATTCTCAGGTGGACATTTCCGGCTGTATGAATGGATTGTATCTGTGTAAGTCACTCTGGATAAGAGCGTCTGCTATGTACTGAAGTGTAACGCAGTATGTCTGCATCTTGTATAAAATATTTCTCAGCAACGGAAGGTGTGTTCGAACGGAACCTGTGGTGGTTAGGTACAGTTGTGCCCCCCTGACATGGCCATTACTGCTGCACCATGTAATTGGGTTATTTCCCTTAATTGCTATCGTAAAGCACAGCTTACCACGAGGCTTCAGCCAGGCCATTGTCTAATTAATCAGTACTCCGAATCAAAAAGTGTGGCGTTGTTATAACTTTCTTCTACGTTTGATGGACATATGGTGGAATTCCCACAAGAGTGAGAATCCTGTACGTCACCATTCAGTTATAATTGGCGCCATTGCTGATCATTCCCTCTTGATTCCCTCTATCCAGTTAGTCAATTCTAATGATTCTTCACACTTACCGTCATGCCAGCCTATGGGAACGACTGAACATAATGACTATGGTGATTTCGACCTCACCCGTAAAGGCTCATTTCCACATTATCCCTTTCTTATTACATTTTACTTCTAAATCAGTAGATCAGGGGGCACCATTGACTGCTTTTAATCCAGGACAAAATTTTAATTAACACTGATGTGACCTCAGAGTAATATATCCCTGGGAACGTTGGGATAACAATAACTCATAAATCACAGCTGGAGTTTTAATTTTGAACTTTTCAGGGAGTGATGGATTTCCTGGAGAAAAAAAAAAGTCATACTGCTTTAACCTTTCAGGGAGGGTGCTGTTGCTGGGAAGAAAATTGGAGAGGGAAAAAAACCCACAAAGATGGCTGACACCTTTACTTAATATTTATAATATAGGACTAGGGCGGAAGACTGGGAAGAGGAGGAAAACATTGTATGAAGGGATGTTGCATAATATGATCGTACTATTGTAGCCTCTATATAGCAAGCTTGCTGTAATCAGGCAATCTGAGAATTATCTCAGCCGTGCTGAGATTTGTTTCTCCATCAAAGTAAAGGGCACCGTCAGGGATGGGAAGTCTATGACAAATTTACAGATACCGTCTGTTTCATAAGAGAATACGATAACGTTTCTGTTTTAACGGCGGTGTCGATGAGAACATCTTTAAACGGCCTGAGGACTCTGCCCGTGCACTTGCCTCAGTCTACAGCACTGCAGCGCTCATTAGCTCTCGTTCTTGTTCATGTCGTTGACAGGCTATGGCTTTGTGGATTTCGACAGCCCAGCAGCGGCACAGAAAGCGGTGTCATCACTCAAGGCCAGTGGGGTGCAGGCCCAGATGGCTAAGGTAAGAATCCTCTCTCTGTGTCCACAACCCCCGTCCCCGTCCCCTCGTCCCCTCGTCCACCCGTCCTCCCGTCCCCGTCCCCATGATGATTGGCCAGAAATAACCATCTAGTCACATGTTCAATTAAATTGTTCAAATGGTGCAAAACCACTTGAAAGTGGCACGTACATTGCAGGAGGAACGCCATAGTTAGTCGAGGTGGAAATCCCATAAGCCCATATTCCCATAGGCGGCTGTACATCTCCATGGCAAAGTTGTGATTGTGTCGTTTTCTTACATTTTTGCAAATAATAATAAAACTATATCTTGTTTTTAGAAAAAAAATGACACATGAAGACATCACCTGATGTAGTTAGTTTCCTTATAAGTAGTCTGATAGATTTGGCAGGAGCTGCCACGGTTCAGCGTGCGGTAAAGGCGGCCCGTGTGGCCCATGCGCTGGAGGTGACCTGTAGATGGCAGCGGTGAGATTCCTCTAATCATCAGGACAGATGCAATCTGCAGCCTAGTGTCAGATGGCTCGTACCAAAAGAAATGAGATGTGTCATTAGGTTTTAAAATGAGATTCACACAAATGAGGATGGAGATTATGATGATGATGATGACGATGATGATGTGTCTTGATGAGGTCAGCACTCATTCATTTTGATGGAGATATCTTGAAGGGGAAGGAGATTGTCAACTTTAAAGTAAGTGCTGAGCCGTGTCACATTTTAAATGAACGATTTATCTATTTACTCTTTCCTCAAAGTGTCCTTCCTCCAATATTTATGCGATGTCACGCGTCCGGAATACAAATGGCTTGTGTAGCTTTAATCCCACGATTTGAATGTGTGTGAGTGTGGCTGTCTGTGTGTAAATGTTTTATGTGTGTGCGTGTGTGTGTGTGTGTTTGTGTGCGTGCGTGCGTGCGTGTGCGCCTGTGTGTGAGAGGTCATCTTATCATCAAGTGACAGAGACAGTTTTATTACCCACAATGCCCATGTTGATGGCTTCACTGACACGTCTTTTCATCTCACTCTTCAGTATACAACAATATCATAGCCAGTTGGATGCTTTTCTCATTTCACTGTTTCCTACATTGCTCTTTCTCCTTCTATGTCACTGATTGAGTTTTTTTGGGGGCTTTTGCTGTCACATGATACCCTGTAAACTGTGCGTCTCACATTATTTTCAGTGTGTCCGTTCAATGTGCTGTAACCTGACAGCTCACAACCAGTTAAATTATGGTTGGAATAAACTATTTTTGCGCGCACCCACACACGGTGACATAGAAATGTGAGCCTCTGTCCCTCTCTTTCCCGTTTCTCTCATTCACTCCGCCTCTCCTTTCCTCTCTAGAGTGGTGCACGTATAGGAGTATTCAACTTTCTTTTATCCAGGCCTTATTCTGGCACATGTATCTCCAGCAACAAGTTATATCTGTCAGTGCAGGAAAGCCAGAGGCTTTGGGCTCATTAAATTGAACTGAATTGAGTAATCGACTCATACCGATTCCTGCAGTGCCATTAAGACCTTGCTTTTTATAATCAAGTGTCATTTTTAAACAAAAACGCTGCTTCAAATAATAAATTGCATTTGCCGTGCACTCTCATTCACGATAAAAACAGAACTTGCACGTTTAACCAAGGAAATGCTGGGCCACACCTTTGTCACTCTTCATAAGGCTATAATCGCTACCACAGCTGTGTCCCCATTCTGCCTGACTCTTTTGTACTGACTCTCTCTCTCTATTTCTCTCTATTTCTCTCTCTCTCTCTCTCTCTCTCTTTCTCTATTTATTTCTCTCTCTCTCTCTCTTTCTCTATTTATTTCTCTCTCTCTCTCTCTCTCTCTCTCTCTCTCTCTCTCTCTCTCACACACAGCAGAGGTGATAAGGGTAAAAGGGAAACCTGGGTAAAAATTTTACTGAGTGTGGCCATTTCTCCAGCAGACAGGCCCCCCGCCTTGTGGCAGCCTGAAAAAGGCCCTCCACCCTCAGCCAATGTTCGCCCACCCCTTCAGAGGAGATCAAACTCTGCCAAAGCAAAGAAAGATAACACAGGGAAACAACCAGCGAATGCCAGAGAGCTGTCACAGACATGTCAAATGCCACCTCTCTTCTCCTCTCCTCTCTCCCCTTGCAACCGGCTGCCATTTTCTCCTCTCTCCAATCAATATGAATTGCAATGTGCCAAGTCCTGATTGCGGTGTCCGTTTCCAGGAATTTTACAAGACAGCTTGTTGCTGTTTAACAATCTCGAGCCTTTGAGAAAATGCCGTGCATTTTTATGAAGAAGGAGAGCGGACACAAATTGTTGTACTTGCCCACTCAGGCTACTGATACCATGTATGATCTTCACACAGCCACTGCTTCAGAGCAATACACAGTTGGTCTGACAGATAGGTGCATTCAGGTATTGTGGTGATACCACACTTATGATCCCTTTTGGTGATAACACACTTATGATCCATGGTTCTGTCTGTGCCTGATGGTTCTTTATTCAAGAACCCAATTTATCATTTGGGCCCTTATTAAGCAAGGGACTAGTAGGCGTGTTTATCTGGGAACAGGTTTGCTTTTAAACTCATAACCGGTAGCGTTTGACCAGGGAAACCTGCTGAGATGATTGATAAATTACAGCTCAGCTCTGGCTTTGGTAGTTCGATTTGGTATGGAAGGTACAAGCAGGAAGGTACCTTAACCCTCATATGACACCTTTTATGTGTGTCAAATTGACCCCAAAAGTTTAAATTGACACAAAACTATTGTAATATAAATATTTTGACACTTTCTGTCAGATTTTGTGAGTCTTTCAATTGACACCTTTTATCCCTAAATATTAAAAATCTATGATGAAACATCAAGAGCTTTTTTAGAGCCAGAGGTAAGTGACAGTTTGTGAAGTCTAAAACCTGTATAGGAAAGTGCCACCAGAATCACCCACAAAAACTAAAAAAGGTTGCATATTTTCTTACATTTTATCCAGCTATCCCACAAATGACCCAGCACAACACCTTGGTATACAAAGTTGGTACAGGAACATAGCATTATGTTTATTGCATATTCACTATTTAATGCCAACAAAATTAGGAAATGGTGAAAAAAAGATGAAAAAAGAAAAGGTTAACTGGTTTTTAAGAGACGCCCAACACCAAATCAAGTGAAATTGACCCCAAAGATAATATGAGGGTTAAGGAACTAAAATATGAATTTGACCTGTTTTAAAAGTACACAGTGTAACTTTTTGAGCGCTGTCCTGAATAATTCCACAAGGCGATGCCACTGGAGCAACGACTGTTCCCATTGTGTCTGAAGCACCTTTTACACTGATGCACCTCTAAACCTTGGGCCGAGCAGGGAACCCCGAATGCGAATGAGGTGCAGCAGTTCAGATAATGCAGCCTTGTCCTCGGCATTAGCTGTGTGTGCTCCACATGCTATATTATCACCATTTACAAAGAAAAAAGGACTCACCGACAGCCTATCATACCAAAGTGTATTGCACTTTCTCTCATGTTTTTGTGGATTGGATGAGCTCCGTGTTTTGGAGGACATATGTGCTGGAACATTAAGGGGTGTGGCTCTGCTCAGGGGTGTGGTCTCCACACTCTTTACTGCGGAGGATCATGGTCGCCAAGCCACTGTGAAACTGTGCCAGGCTTTCCGCCCTCATAACCTTCCCTTCCTCCGTGTTCCCTATAGTACTGTTTCCCTACAATTTAAAGGGGGAAAACGTTTGTAGTCAAAAGTGGCCAGTCAGGTGCTGCCTGCGTCTCTCAATTTATTTCTGCATTTACTTGTAAATGCATTCTAAGGAGGGGCTAGTACATCATTACAACTTTACAGGTTTGCTGAAAATGTTTACCATGTAAAAACACATTGGTTGAAAATGACAAAAAGGCATCTAATTTAGGGAAGTATGTGATATTTTATAGAAGTTGAAATATTTCACTTCTTGAAAATATGGTGTTTAAATTATAGAGGTCAGCGTATTTGAATTGGTATCAACATAGTTCAAATAACTAGCGACCTTTTCATTATCAGATAGCCATATTCATGTCCATGCCCAAGATTACTTTGGCACATATGATCTATTTGCATGGCTGGATATATTCACTGAAGCAAGTTAAGTTCATTGATCAAGACTGCAAAACAAAACTCCATCTGGGATTCAAGCGTAAGCTTTCTAGTTACAAGTCAAGTTCATCAATCACTATTTACTTTAAAGAAAAACATTATTTTATATTTAGCCCATTATAATAGCTGTAATATGTTAGCTATGTCGAAATATGGTGCTTCAGTTAGAGACAAGCACTTATTGGTTTCAGCATGGTTCAACTAATGAGTGACCTTTTCAACATAAAAAATTATTTTGGAAAACATTGTATGCATTTATATTTGAAACACCTTATACAGCATAGACAACATTATGGGAATGTATAGGCTAATATCTTTTGGAATGTTGCCTGGCTAACTTCTGTATTATCCCGACAGTCTGCCTGCCCTTCACTCTCTGTCCTGAGTCCACATTAGAGTTGAGAAATACACTAAAATACCATTACCACTCTGCCAGGCTATGAATATTAAATGTGAATATTCACATTTAAGAATGTTAAAAGTGAAACGAACAGATATGTTCTGAGAGATTTATTATGTGTTCAGATTGTCCCCATTTATATGGAGCGCAATGAAAGTGGTGAAATCCCATATCTAATCCAGGTAATGTCTTATTTTAACGGTTGTTTGAAGATGACGCATACAACTCATGGACAACCGTGTGATGTGAATGGCACATTTAAATATGATGAACAATATTGATTATTTATAACCACTCATTTGGCATCATTTGGTATAGAGTCATCTTGGTTAGCCCTGTGACAGGGTTTTACAATGGTGTCGATTGCCTTGAAGGTAGAATGTAACCTTCTCGAGTTATACCTTAGGCATAAAAGCATGCTATTTATAATAGCCCCTGTGGCAATATGACCACTCAGAATGTTTTTTTTTTAAACCACACCAGGATTATTTAGTGAATTTCACTAGACAAACTCTAAGAGCTTCCCTTTAAATAAATTATTACTTAGCGGATTTCCCACTTTTTATAATTAGCCTGTGGGCAAAGTTGATATTTATTTTCAATGTTTATTTCAAGAAAGGCAGTATCTGTTTCCGGATTTCATGCTAACTTCTGCTCGGAATGATTTAATTAACCTTATCACTGACGTGATCTGATATTTTACCGGACTTTTTCTCGATAAGCTCATGAATGACAGTTGAAGACTGTTCCTGCGTTTCTGCATTAAATACAAATAGTCACGGAAGCAGGTCAAGTTAATTGATTAAGGTTTCAAAAGCAACATTCTTTGGTTACAAGTCAAGTTCCCCATTCACTGAGCTAGGCCTGCTGCCTAGCAACGTTTACTTGACAGAAATTCAGCCGCGTTACATTGAGAGAGATTTTTTGGTAAGTGGCATATGGCGTCAGAAATCAATTACATGAGGAATTCTATATGAATTTATCAGTCTTTTAATCACCCAATCAATCATTCCATCAGTCAATCAATCTGAATATCCCATTTCCCATACAGGAAGCTAGACCATCAATTAAGAATCAGTGTAAGACTTTGGCTGAGCTGAAAGACTTTATTTTTAACCTTTTTATTTTATATAGCAGATGTTTTTTAACTACATGAGGGAGAGATATGCATATAAACGCCCATGCATATGCAATCCGCTCCGTGGCGCACCCTCTCACTCTCCTCTATGGAGCTGTCGTAGCGGGTTTTTTCCCCCCAGTGTGGGTAGTTTTGAAGGGCAAAGATGCAGAGAGATGATCTTTCTGAGTCGCCACGCGGGGACTTCCGATTGCTTCCACTGTCTTAATATTCTAATTACACTTCAATCATCTGGCAGCGCGCGGCGTGAGGTAAATTATTCTGCAGAGTTCGCTCTCTGCTGGAGGGGAACTGCTGCGATGCGTCAGAGAACGAGGTGCCAGCCGGAATGTCACTGCTGATGCCTTTCCGCTGCAAAAACAGGCTGCGCTAATGAACAAAGTTACAAACTTATTGATGAGGTATATTTTTCTCATGGAAACAAATTATTGCAGAAACTTTTAATGGTCTAGACCAGGGGTTTTCAATTGATTTTGACCTGGGGGACCCCCACCCAGGCCCAGAAGGCATCCAGGGGACTCCCATCATGAGTTAAAAACCATTATATTTTGAAAAAAATCTATATATTTTTTATAACAATCGCAAAAGGCGGAGGGAAGGGTTAGCTGAGAGCGAGATGATTGGCCGGGGGTGTGGGTGGGGGAGTAGCGGTTAGGACCCCCTGTTGAAAATCCAGGATACGATTCAGGATATTTCTATTTTTCTTTTGAAATGACACAAAGTGGTTAATATGACAAAAACAATATTAAAAAGTTTGGTGTGTGTATCTTGGCACATTTACAATATCTCTGAGGACTGTTCTCCAAGTGATGCTCAGCTTCAGTGTGTGGTCAAACACTTATATTGGCGTTAAACTCCCACAACAGAAATGTTTGCCAATCCTTTCGCCGTCTGCCAGTCATGTTGGATCCTCCGGTCGATGTGAAATTTGCCGTGAAGGAAGGATGGCATTGCAGGCTTCACCAAACTGCACTCACTGAATGTGAACTCGAATTGAAGGACCTATTCTTTTTGATGTGGCAGCAGGAACATTTCTTTCCCTGTCTCTGCCAATTAGGCACTTCAACACAACCATCTGGCCATGAGAGAAAATTGAAAAGGTTTTTTTTTTTGTTTAATTCTAAAAAGCCAATCACCAGCCAACGTGTCCTGCAGTCTGTATGAGTGGCTCTGGTAATTGTGCATGTTAATTCGTATTAAATAAATGTGAAACCACTATTCCTGGCTCTGTGGGTCTACTATAGTATGGTCAATTGTATTCTATTTTTATCCAATCTTTACTGAAAGTGATACAGTGTTGTTTGTAGTCTTCTACCACACAAAATCAAAAATCAAATCAAATCAATATTTATTTATCTAGCGCATTTCGCAACCAATTGTCACAATACGCTTCACAGAAAACCTTGGCCTAAACCCCCACCAGAGCAAGCCAAAGGCCACAGTGGCAAGGAAAATCTCCCTGGAGATAGATAGGAAGGAACCTTTGGAGGAACCAGACTCAAGGGGGGAACGCATCCTCCTCTGGTCGACTCAGGGTCTAGATTTTAACGGCCGACATGGTCAATCAGCCGATGTTCATGTGGATAGAATTTGTAGCAGTTAGATGACAGGAACCCGGACGGCGATGGTGGGCTATTGTAATCCGAGCTTTGATGACAACTCGCCTGTTCAGTTTCAAAAGCCAGCTTTCACAACCCCTGGGTAGGCTCTCGGAACTTGAGTACTAGAGTGCTCCTTTTCTTCAGGTACAATCCTGGTAAATGAGGCACCCCTGGTTAGTAGTATCCGCCCTTTCCGAAATCTCTCTGATCTCTACTTTTCTAATAACTCTTGGTCGTGCTCCTGGCTCACCGCTCCGTCCCTTAGCCTTCCGTTAGAAGCATCGATTCAGGTGGCCCGTTTCAATTTGTCTTCATCAGTCATTCCAATTAAGTCAAAATCAAGCTTCCAATTGCTCCATTCTACTGAGCAGCAGATATCAGCCAATCCCATTAGAGCTTTGTTGAAATTTATACCGCTATCTGTGATAGTCGTCTGTCTTGCTCTGCAATAACCTCAAGACGTTATGTTTGTGCTGTTCCGTTTTCATTGTATCTATCACTAGCAAAATGTACAGAAGCAACAGCAGTCTTTTTTAGGGAGTGCGTCCTGTATCCATAAGGTTTATGGCAAGGAGTGGTTTGAGAGATTAAACCTTCAAGATTGTCTTTTGACTGTGTTTTGAGTAATCTCTTAGTGATGAACAGTTCCCGCCAAATTGAGATTGCCTAGAAACAGTTGAAACGTGTAAATGTGTCTAATGTGACGGCAGTGCCTTTGTGACCACTGTGGACTAAATCAAAAAGATTGAGTACTGAGGAATACTCTAATATATATTTCCTCTCTCTATAATGATTGGAAAATGTAACCCAATCTCTAGGTTATAATAAAATGTAAAAATAATTGAATGTGTTGTATATTCAAGCTATTAGGTTAGATGCAATTACATAAAAAAGGAACTGGCTGCAAATTGCCGATCTCAATTTAAATTGAAACTCATTTAAAAAATGTATCTAGACTGTTAGCCATGTAGGTTGTTTTTTGTTTGTTTTTTTACTTCAAATTCCCCAAAAAAAGATATAATCTAGATGATGGATGCTACCATACCCTTGAACAAGGTCTTTTCGATGACTGAGGGTGGTAGGGTGGTAGGACTCCTGTGCATAAAGTAAATAACTGCACTTATCTGTTGTACATGTGCGCGTGTCCGTGTGCATGTGTGCATATACGATACATGTGCACGTACGGATAACTCCAGCTCAGCAGCCTGGCAACGGGGTTTCCATACACAGAAGACCACACTGTCATTTAATTCAAGATTCCTATCCTCACATTTCTAAAGGACACAGGCAAGGATCTGCACAACAGTACCCAGAGAATTTGGGAGTGTGCATGATAGTACACACAGGCACATTTGCCACGTCAATCAACGTCTGCAGACTCCCCAAAGTTCCGGGATCCGATTAGTTTATGTGAGTTTGTTTCCCAGTACTGAGAAAGACTTTCAACATAATTATGATTTAATGCTAATTTTAGGTTCTGCTGTATGGTCTGCTCATTACGCATCAACGGTGTTTATTCATTAAAAATGAATTCAGCATTCAAAGCACCGGAGAGGAGAGAGAGGGACAGGAAACAATGGGAGAAGGGAACTAGACGCCGCATCGTACCAACTTGAACTTTAAAACGAACACTGACTCGGCGAGAGGCCTATTTCATCACAGCCTTCCTCTCTGCCCAAAGAGCAGAGAAGCAAAGCATCATACCCTCATGCCAGCAGCCTTACGCTCCCATGACCTTTCAGGTGAAAATGCTCACTTATCATTTACCCAAATGCAATTTAAAAGTCAGGAAACCACTTACTGCACATTTGAGCGCTTAATGCAATGGGTACCTGCTGCAGGGACTCTCCGCCGCTGGTGAGGGCGACGGCTGCGTACGAGGAGAGAAATGAGGCGGACGAATGGAAGTGAAACGCACATCTGGGCGCACCTCGCGCTCCGCTTGAGTCGAAACTCCGTGCTGCTTTGCTCTCCGTCTTAACAGCCTCTGACACCCAGCCAAGGTCAGCTTAGCAATTAGATTCACAGTGGCGTACCGTGGGTCTCGAAGCCCCCAGGCTCCTCCTGTGAAACGGGTGGGTGTCGGCGGCAATGGCCGACGCAGAGGCTTCAGCGGCGGCTGGCGGTCGGGCCTCCTGCGCGGAACCCGAGCGTAGAACAGAAGTTCTCTGCCGTTCCGAGACGGGGCGGTAAGCATTAGCACCCCTCGCACGCAGCGTCGTCGTGCTTCTCAGCACCCGCATTGGTTGCAAACAACAAAAGTGCATCACAAATCATTTTTCAAATTGTTTTGTTTGGACCATGGCGCTGAAACAGATGACTAATGCCGTTGAAATGTATAACTGCAACGGGAAGCTATAATTGCTGGTTCTGGATATTTATGATTGATATTTCAATAAACATAAATTTTGATATTTCTCAGTGATGCTCAGCTCTTCATTCTAATCATAGGAGTAAATGACAAATTGTGGATGTGGCATTCAGTAATCCAGACATCACGTGGCTTTTTCTTCCCTTGAATGAAAACAGATTTGCTGTCAAATGGTATTGGTAATGAGGATATAAGTCTCATCTTGCCCTGGCTTCATGTAAAATCATTGTTTCAGTATATGCATTGAATCATGCTCCCTCTAACTTCCTCTTTGTATTTATTTTTTTCTACATTGGTTATCCGTTCACATTGTCTGTACGGTATGACTGTGTTGCGTTTTTTCTGTGCAATACCTGTATAGGTTTGGTCCATTTTCTCCATTGTGTCTGCGTTATGACTGCGTTGACGCAGTGTTGTGTCTGTGCCGATTGTGTTTAAGGTCGGTTTGTCGTTTCTGCGATGTGTCCGCATCCTTCTTTTGTTTTGTCTGTTTCTCTGTTGATTCCATGTTGTGACTGTGTTGGTTCTCTGTTGTTATTTTGGTGCAAGCTGCCCCGACTCAAAACAGATGTCCAGTCATGGTTGCTCGATAGCTGAGGAATTAATGTCGAAAAGCAAACAGCAGAGGAAAAACAGAAAAGAAATGCATTATTATTGACTCTGGGAGGCACTAAGCACCAGCAGAATTTCTAATGCTGGGAAATGACTCACATACTGAATGATATTCTCTTTACATTATTCCTTGGGAAATACAATAGAATTCACAATTACCTGGTGTACTGTATGAACAGTCGAAAAAAATAAAGTTAGTTATTTCCCCCTCACTGAAATGTGCCCCTGTAAATCTCTTATGTTAACTCCCTGAATAGACAATACACATCTTAGAGTTGCTTCACGGGCACCATTGCGTGACTAATTGTATATTTTATTTGTGATTTATCAGCATTTGTGTTGTATCTTTTATGACAATCTATATGTAGGCATTCATCAAACAAGATGGTTAAAACAGGAATTTAAAAATGGCTCTGTAAGATCTCTCGCACGTCTGTCATTTAGTTACTGAACCTCTAAATGACATCTCCACATGCTCATATGAACAGATGCAGTAATGGGATAGTCATTAAAAAATGAAAGGGTATTTTTTTAGCAGGTATCACAGTAGCATGTTCTCCAGAAAAGGTTGTGAGTGTGTGTGCGTGTGCATGTGTGCTCAATGTATTCTACATTCAAGCAAGCGAGCTTGTGTGCATTAAAAGTGACTCGTAATCTAAGGATACTCCCGAGGAAATTCTGGATCATAGACATCCCGAAGAAAGGATCATTATTCAAATTAGGGACATCAGAGGTAGATTGAGTTAACATGCAGTACAAGCAAGTCTGCAGAAATAAGTTATTTAAAATACTAGTCCTTAAAGTTCTCCAATGCTTAATATTTCTCTCCATCTGGCACTGTAGAATGGAGCATTCCATCTGTCACATCAGTGCCCTGGATCACAGTGGTTTCACAACATCCACAGTGACACTAGGCACCAGAGTGTCATTCATCATTTAGCAGCAGCATCAAAATGACAGATCTGAACACATCCTGGGGGCGTACATGTAGTAACACGCAGCCAGTAGATCTATAGAAAATCTCTACCGCCTCCATTCACTTCCTGCCAAGAAAAGCCATTTGACTCAAAGCCGTATGCAGTCTTTACACAATTAAGGAGTGATCAATGTCATTTTTAATTCATGCAATTCAAAGCAAAGGTTTAGTCTTACAGAGAGAGGGACACAGACCAAGGAACAGTAAGCTGGAAAATATGACACTATACATAATTGAATCATTATTGCCATTTTTTATTATTGCTGGCTATGCTATTGCTGCAGAATTGTTTTTACATCACCCCCATATTATGTAGTGCATTGTTTTAATTACTCATATACTTACTTGAAGTGTCTATTATTAGTTACGTACATTCTACTTATTGTTCCAATGCTCCTTTTTTGAATTTAAATTTCAATTTGAGAGAGAGGTTGAGAGAGAGAGAGAGAGAGAGAGAGAGAGAGAGAGAGTAGGCTGCATCCATCACAGGTTACAGTTAGAGTCTGAACAGAAGGATGGAGAAAGTGCCTCCAATCAGATTATTGGTTAATCTAGTCACATTGCGAGTAATTGCAGGTCTCCATGGGCTGTAATGATTTGGTTTGCTGTGCATTAGCAGCTGAGCAGCTTTTAGTGGGTACCCTCAGTATCGGGGTCTCAGTGGGAGGTCTAGTGAGATGGGGGGAGGGGTCAAACCCCATGCCACTATCTCATAAATACCTTTTGTTAAGGAAGTGTCATATTTGCAGGTGTTCTCAATTCAACTTTGCTATGATGTGTTCAGCTGTTCACAATAGCCACATAGCCACCGCTAATGTTATTTCAAATAGTGAGGTGACTGGTTGAAATTAATCGAAACAGTGAATATTAGCAAATTCCATTAATAGGAGATTTTTGTTTCGTTTTCTCAGCTCATTTCTGTGAGTGCAATAACGATAATCATTTTTTGCATCCCTGACTGCAATGTAGTATTTAAATGTGGAATCAAGTCTATCGATTGCAGTCATCTAGCATACGTTTAAGCATGCCTTTAAAAGACTCCTTGAGGATTGACACTGCTCTACCATGCTATTGCTTAATGTAGTTAGTCTCTGACTTTGAAAGTTCAGTTGAGTTCGTGTTCCATCTCATTATAAACATTGAGTGGGTGAGTTTTCCAGCTTTTCCGATTTAACGTTAGTAAGAAGTCGGCAGACCACAGCTCATTTAGCGTCCCGCGCAAAATGCGAAGCGCCCCATGCTCTGTCCAGATTCTGCGCGTCAAAATGGCTCCACGGTTATCTTTGCACATGTCATTTCATTGTAGAGACAGCTGCTGCCGGCGCAGCTTGTCCTCAATCAGAAAAAAAAATCTGTCCTATTGGAAAAGTCCTCCCGCTGCCGGCCTTGCCAAGAGCTGGCAAAATGCGTGTTGTGGCTTTGCTTTGGAGCTGGCCGGCTTTTCCTGGTGCCGTTCCCAGATCAGAGGGGATTTGGCCCGGGCTCTTCCGCAGGTTAATAGAATGATGGGATAGTGTGCGTACGAGTGGCACATCGGCTGCAGGGACGCCAGCGAAGGAAAAAATCAATGGTTGTAATAAATTCAGAGCACAATTAGGTGCGTCTGTCTCTCTCTCTGTGTTAGACTGGGCTCAGACAACCAGCAGAACACGGTTTAAAAACATTATTGTAACATGGAAGAAATCCCCCAGATTTGCAGTAAACAGGGAGCGTGTTTTCCACACAGCCGCAGTTCAGACAGAAGCCCCCGTCGAGATACGTGCTGTCCCTCGCCCAGGAAGGGCGTGACACCCGTCTAAAATGATTGACAGTTGCCGCTGCAGTGCTGCCTTTTACTTGCCAGATTAAATTTGTTCTTCAGGATTTTAATACTGCTCCACACTGCCACTCAGCTGGAATTTGCACGTAAGAACAAATAAATAAATAAAAACGGCAAAACAAAACAAAACAATATTTGTATCTTAGAGGGAATCGAGGAGAGAAGAATCCACTGAAAATTTTTCATAATTTTAATTTGGTGGTTAGCATTATCGGGACACAAACGCATGAAATATGTTAAAGACAAGTGTGCCTTACTTTTTCACCATTCCACATTGTGAAGGACCAATCCAGCCCTCATTCCACACACCCAGCTCAAAAGCTAAAAACAGGGATACAGCCAAGATGCCAAACTATATTCATAGGCTATGTCTATTGTACATATAGGTGTATTTTTGGGGGCAAATCAGGGCATGTTTGAAACATCCGCGGGGGCCAAGCCAAGGTCAGATTTATGCCAATGAGGCTTTATTGATTTCTGTACTGTGGTGAGCATGTCAAGTTCTGTCATGAACGAACAAATCGGTTTATTGAACTTGTCCAGACTTTTGATCGAACTCACTTTTCAATCATGGCTATGGGCTTTGCCCTGGGTTTTGCTCGAGATGGATGTATCAGTGGCGTGGTAACAAAGATGTTGTTAGGAAATGCCCTTCTTTGTGGTTTGTGTGAGGACATTCATGGAAGTGAAAGAAATAGTGAGAGAGAGAGAGAGAGAGAGAGTGTGAGAGATGTGTCTAAATGGAAGTGGTGCAAGTGTGCCCATCAGCTCTTAAAGAGTAAGTACACCCACTGTCTCAGGCTGTTTCTGCCTACTACACAATTTTGAAAAATAGGGGGCGGAGGAGCGGTGTCCATCGTCATTTGCATAAATTAACCTACATTGTACAAATTATTTTGTATAACTCGGATCATACTAGATGTTGCACATCAAATATGAATCAAGATTCAGCAACTGTATGCCTTATTTCTCACCTCAAATATTTTCAGAAACATATTTTAGTGGACTATTTAGGTGGAATAATAGAGTTTATGAACAGGATGCCACATTGTACCGGTTTAAAAACGTGCTGAAGCGAATGTAACGTAGTGGGTCTAACCAATCAGGTGCCGGCTGTTTTTGTTGTGGGCAACAACAATTATCCATATGACGTAGAGGTACCTCCAAAGAGGTACTCTGACATCATGATTGGGGCGGGGGCAGTGTGGGGAGCAGGAAGGAAATTTCAACTGTTAGGGGCAGCACAAGTGTCATTTTGAGACCGTTTTAGCTGCCCCATAAAAATGAGTGGAGAGCGATAAATACCCTATTCTGGATTATCACCCCAGGGGAGCACAGAGCAACTAACAAACATATTTCACCACCATTTGGACTCATATCATGGCCAGGTAACTACACAACCCAAAGTTCTACCAAAGTTTTGCTTTAAGCTGCTACTTCTATAAACCTCCTCAGGAACTGGGGGCCTTTGGCTGCAGGGAATGTGCTTTTAGTCTTTCAGCCTTTGAGTCAGTTCCTCTGTACTACAGTGGCCATACCAAGGACCCTCTCTCACAGCATCAACAGAGGTATGTTTAATACATAAGGCTGTAATCGCTACCACAGCTGTGTCCCCACTCTGCCTGACTCTTTTGTACTGACTCTCTCTCTCCTATCTACCTCGCTCTCTCTTCCTCTCTCTCTCTCTCTCTCTCTCCTATCTACCTCTCTCTCTCTCTCTCTTTCTCTCACTTCCATGAATGTCAGCAGTGCCAACTTTCAAAGGCTACACACACACACACACACACACACACACACACACACACGCGCACGCGCACACACAGACCTAACTTTAGGTTTCTTGGTATTGGCAAAAAAAAAAAAAATCAGGTTATTACACATAAATATCCCAAATATCTCAAATAAATTCTTCAATCTGAGCAATTTAAATGCAAATGCATTTGCATTTGTCTCCTTTCCGCACTTCACGTCTTCGGAAAAATCTGAATTATCCCGCCGCGTTAAAGCAAATCGATGCAAATGGAAACCTACAGAGGAATGCGTTGACATTTATTAAAGTAAGCATCTGAGGGGTGTGTAATTGATCATGGCCACGGACGACACATCTCCCCAGCCTTCCAGTGGCCTGGCCCCGCTTACGCAGGGACCATTAGCATGGCAGGCGGCAGCGGCACCCGCTCCCGTGCATCGATTTGAATAAATATGCCTTAATGGGAACAGTTCAGCGCAGCTGCGGCAGGAAGCACAGATGCGCTAACCGCAAACGCAAATCGATGGCTAACTGCTTCGCTCGCCGGAGAGGCATCATTCAGGCGCTCATGTAATGGGCACCTATGGGTAGCGTGTGGCGTAGTAGATAGAGCACCGAACTCAGGAACCGGGGGGGGGAGGGTTTCCGAGTTCAAATCCAGGGGAGGATACCACCACTGTACCCGTTCATCAGTGTGCTTGACCTGAATCATTTCAGTCCACATCACGCTCCTGGCATATCACCCGCAACCCTATAAGTCACCATGGCGTGTAAGTGATGTCCCTGGTACCTTGCAATAATGGTGAAATTACCTGGTTGAATGTGTGTTTTGTCCTTGTCTGGGAGTGGGCCAGCTGGCTATGGTGGAGGACCTATAATTACACCAGAATTTGTCAGACACACAGACAGCCTGCACAGACCCATTAAACACATAGCAGGCAGTGCTGGGTCTTTCCACTGACTCACTTCTCACTTTCTTTTTAAAAAAAAACCCTCAGTAACCTTGCGCTGCCGACGTGACTCACAGGGACACTCGGAGCACCTGCGAAAAACTCACGAGGGTGCTGAAAATGCTCGACCAATCAAATCTCGGGACACACGCTAGCGCACGGCCACACTAACAAACCCCGCTTCATGATATTGAGCATTTCGTCCCTGGACGTTGGAAGGACCTGACGTTATTCCACCTTTTAAGTAACGGTCTATTCTTTTAATCCACAAGCCTTGCTTTTCATGACCTCTCTCTATACTACTGACTTTGCAAAAGCATTCGAAAATGCGCCACTACTACAAAGACTCAAGTAAACACTTTAGTTACCTGATATTCTCCTTGGTCTATAGGGTGTGGAGCTGATGTTGAGCTTATCACCTCAGCTTTTTACTTTAGTATTTTCAACACGCAGCCATGCTGATTTATTTTGCTATCATACAATAGTTGATATACTGTACATATGGCTGTAGAGTATGTCCATGATATGTATGGTTTCATCTGTTAATTGTGAAATATAGCTATGTGCTTTATTGTAATGCACATTATCAACATGTTTCACAATGCTTGTGAGAAATCGCTTTGTGTGTGTGTGTGTGTGTGTGTGTGTGTGTGTGTGTGTGTGTGTGTGCGTGTATGGGTGCGTGTGATTTGTTTGGGCATCTGTGTGACTTTTATTTGCTGACTCTCTTGGAATCCTTTGCTATGTTTTGACCTTCAAACATAAACTGCTGTGTTCTGCCAGCACACATACAAACACAGCAACACAAATTAGTGTTTCGCATAGCATTATGACAGACTTTTGAAGAATTGTAAACAGCAGAGTGACATTTTGATGGCATTGTGTGTTCAGGTCCTGCATAGAATCACTACAGGTTCAAATCCAAAAAATTGTTTTTGCTTTGTCCTTACACAAAGTTAACTCTAAAACAGCAAGGCATTACCCCATCCCTTTGATATACAGCCTGCTAAATAAAAGTATTAGCTTTTCTGTGTACAAAGAAAGCTGCTCCTTTGTCTATTTGACATCATAAGGGCTGTGCATTTACAATGCCATTCCTCTGACCACAGATACACAAATAACCTAGATTCAATTATGGAACAACATTTGACATAGATAATTCATAAAACTACTCCAAATTGCTTTTTAGTTAAACAAAGGTCACCTGCCTGGTAAATTCTTTATCAACAATATGATTCAAATCTGGTACAAAACAAAAGACATTCTAAAATAAGCAGTATAAGCAACAAATAAACCTTTATTGAATAATCCCAGAATATAATAATCCTTGTGTTTAACCCTTTCGCACGTAAGTTCCAAAATATTTTCAACAGCCCCAAAGCGTGAGTTTTTTTTTTTTTTTTTTTTTCTGTGTGCAACAGGTTTTCTATAATTCTTATTGTGTCACAGCAGCCAGTAGCCTCGCCACGGTTGAGAGTTCGCTAATATTACACACACATACATACATACAACATACATAGCATATATATATAACAACACAAGATCTACTCTCTCTGTATGTGTGAGGACAAGACACAAGACATCATCATCAACTCCGACTGCAACTGCACTGTTTTTCATTTGCATCAATAAAAAAAAAATAAAATTGTGTGTGTGTGTTTGTTTTTTTTTTTTTTTTTTTTTTTTTTTTTTTTTGTTTTGTTTGTTTTTTTGTTTTTGTTCACAAAATGGCCATTTGCAACAAAATGATGTTGTGGACATGTATTGTGATTTTTTTTTTGTTTGTTGTACTGCTTTGCTTTGCTACCATGCTGATGCTATCTATATGAGATGCTTTGCTTTTTTTTTTTTTTTTTTTTTGGTTGGCATTTTTTTGTTGGTGCTGCACCGCATGCTCCGGCTCCTCTTGCTATTAATTGATTGATGGCTATAAAAACAAAACGCTCATAATCCAACCAAAAACTGCAACTGTCCAACAAAAACGATGATAACGTAAAAAGAATAACTTTCTTGAGGGTTAACTTGGTTGAGAATTGTTTTGGTTACAGTTGGGAGCAAGTGGGTTTTCATCTTTCATCATGCATTTTTGGTTTAAAAAATGCGGTGTTTTTTAGAATACTTTTTTTTTTTTTTTTTTTTTTTTTTTTTTTTTTTTTTTTTTTTTTATTTTTTTTTTTGTAAACCGGATGATTTATGTAAAATGTATAAAATTATGTGTGTATAATCATATTATTATCAATCGCTATTGTATATATATTTTATATCAGTCCAGCTAGTTAGTTTAGCTGGACAGCTTTATTAGCAGCGATAGCTTAGCGCAACTAGCAGCTAAATTATAGTTATAGGGGGGGGGGCTTACTTTTTAAAATAATAAAGTGAAAACATAACGTCTAAAATGTAAAATAAAATAAAAATGTTGTGTTTATGTGTGTTTTTTGTTTTTTTTGTTTTTTGGTGTGTTTAGTTGTAGGGTAGCCCACAGGTTTTGTGTGTTGTTTTGTGTTTTTGCCTAGGCGTGTTCTTGTAATAGTTGTTAATAATCGCTCTAATGTGTTCTCTGTGTGTGCGCGTCCCGCTGTCCTTCTCTAACAACCGGTGTAGCGTAACGTACCGGGTGTGACCGTGGTTAAGAAATGACCAAACATCAAGTAGGATACTGAAAATAAACAACACAGCCTTCACTTTGCTTTTTTTGTTTGTATTTATGTTTTTTGCTATTTTTGTAGGTGTCAAACTTACAGTAAAAATGTATTATATTTATTATTTTTTATATTTAATTATTAAATAATTTCATTCATTAAATCACCACAATAATCCCCACTTCAATGACAAATGCAGACTCTGGAGGGTCTGATAGATCTTGAAATATTCTGTATGGAGGAATGGTCAAAGAGCCCCAACTATTACCCAATCTTATAAAAGACATTAGAAGATGACTCAGAAGTGATATCTTTGTGAAAGGAAGGTGCACAAAGCGTTGAGGGCAGGGGGGTGTGAATAACTGTGACCCACACGCTCCAGGTTTGGGAGCAGCGATAACGCACACACAGGTAACATGCCCTGACCCCGTCGCACTGAGCCAGAACGCCGCTCTGTCGGATCGATCCAGACCCATTTATGTGGCGATCGATGAAGCCTATTGACCTTGCTGGCTCAGCTTGGCTCCGCCGCGGCTGACCGCCGACTGGCGAGAGCGCAGCTCCCCGCTCGCTCGCTCCTCGCAAGCCCCGCCTCTCTCATCCACGCTCAAAAGGAGATTAATCTGCACCACGCTCTCCGAAGCCGTGCCACGCATAGGCCCCGCTGCAGGCTCTGCACGAAACCACAGGCCGGGTCGACCCTTTGACCTCTACTGAAAATGCCTCTGTCTTGATCTTAGCTCAGAGATGACCTGGCGTAGTCGTGCCTTTACCTCATTGTGCACACTAGCACTGTTTGAAGCCCCGCCATCTGCTCTGAATAAATATTGCTATGTACAGTTTAGTCAACTGTGCAATGCAATATTAGTGGCAGCAGATGAAGGCGATGTGAAATTCATTAACACAGATGAACACACACACGCGCACGCATGCACACGCACACACACACACACGCACACACACAATATGCACTCCCATTTTTTCTGTACCTCTGGTCCACAGGCAAGGGATGACAAACAGCCATTTAAAATGATACTGCCAATGGAATTCACTATGGGATGCTCCATAGTACATAAACCATATCTGAGAGATGACATGGAAGAAAATGTCTTCAGCGGCACCTTTCTCTGCACATATCCACCACACTGTATTCCATTTTAACTGTTGAGCCCCCTGGGGCCCGTTGGTGTGAAGTGTGCTATATAAAAATGAAACTGAATTGAATAGAATGGCTGGATTATACGACACAGGTTTAACATAGCCTATCCGATGCCTCTGATATGAAGAGTAATCACTGCTTTTCAGTTTCTCCCTGCGTACCGGCCTGTCAGTTTGCTTAGGTGTTTTATGATCGTGTTGATTGTTTTAATGACCTTGTCTGTTCTATGTGTGCGGCTCGGTCGCTAGCTTGTTAACTTGCTGGCGATAGCTATCCATTTGTGCATAGTGATTGAAAATGTTCAATTTCCTCCTAATTTCACCTGCTCCTACAAAGAATGATCAATAGCATAGTACAAACTGTGTAGTCAGCCTGCACCCCCCCCTCCCCCCCCCCGCTCCCAGCCCCACCCACCCACCCAACCGCATTCGCTCCACCTCAGCGTACATAGCTGTAGGAATGGACAAGCCTTTTCCCTGTCACATTGTCCTGTCTGTAGGGGCCCTTACCAGCATGCAGCTGGCTCTGGCCTTGCAGGGCATCACACTCACAGCTTCCTGCAGAAGCTTGCGGACACTGATATCGTAGGTCATTAAAAATGCCTTGGCACTCTAAAGGGTCAGTCTGTCACCGTGGTGTTCAGACCATGACTATCAGATTTTTTTGTTTTGTTTAGATTTCTTTTCACAGGCTGGCCCTGAATAATCCCCGGAGGTTAAGTGTCTCTATAATGGCCAAGTAATAATTATGTGACAAAGCAGCCTCTTGTTGAGGGGTACATGGGAAAAGGGGGTCAACGAGCCTTTCCTGTGGGTCTATTTTAATACAAAGGATCTCAGGTGTGCTATTATACAGTAGCACCTCTCCTACTCTCCATGACCCAGAACTAGAACGTCTCCGTTCCGTTTATATAGGTGAGGCCATGTTGGCTCCTGTCTGTACCTTCTAGGCCTAGTTGTGTTCATCATCTTTATCTGCGCTGGCTTAAAATGGCAGAAACAAAACAGGTCCCCGCTCCTAGTAGCACCTCCTGGTTTCCTCGAACAATCCCTCCTGTCCCCCGAGGAGCGATGAAACACAAGCTCCAGGCGCTCTTTGATAATGATGAAGAAGTCTGCCCATGATGCCAGCACACCTCCCAGCCCAAACATCTCCCGCGCAGGGCGCTCCAGGGCCCTTCTCTCATCGTCACGGCTACCTGGAGGGTGTTGTTTACAGTGAGAGCGAGCGAGCGAGCGGGAATGAAATGCAGAGCATCAACAGTCCGTGTGAAGATTTGTATGTGTTGAATTGGGCGGAGGGCATGTGGCTGATATACAGAAAGTTCTTCTTCTTCAGGTTAAATCTCTATTTATCAGATCAGGCTCTGATTTCATAATTTCTTCATTTCTAATTGGGTTTTGTTGTCTGAAGCTGATGTATAATTATAATATTTCATCGTTAGTGTTGTTTTGCATTTTATTTGTTTTTAAATAGCATGAAATCAGTGCCATCAATGGTTTCTATGAAGATGTAGCCTAAGCTCATCATTAGTAATGAATTGAATGAGAACATGAGGATGGGGATAAGTTCAAGTAAATATCATTCCAAAATGTCACTATCTAATTGCGTTCAAGGAAACATCTCCCGAACATCCCCAGCAAATTTGTTAGAAATACACCCGGTCGTAAATAACTCCCCCTCGTCTTAAAAAAGGAAAGATTTATTAATTCAAAAGTTTGTACTTTTTCTCGCTGAGGATTCTCTGACAGTTTGTTTCTGAAAGGAAGAACGTTTCTTGTCCTCCAAGAGCATTAATGCCACTGCTTTGCGGAGTCAAATTGATGACGTCAAAGCAAACCGACGACATGATCTCAGACACAAGCGCATATACAAGCTCCCCTCTCATGGAACGGCGAAACGGTGCAAAAAAAATTTGCTGCCAAGCATCCCATACTTTAATCTAAGCTTCATGTTGTACCTCCAACTGCCTCGTTTACAATTTCCAGTACCGAGCGGAAATATTCACAATCTCCCTCAAACATTACAGTCATATTCCACAAAGTCTTGGATATGCACAGCAGCACCAGCTAAGATATGGACACATTGTTCTAGAGAGCTTATGTTCACTAATGTCCCCTTTTTTTTTTTCTCTTTCTCTTTCTCCACTGTTGACGCTCAAAAGAAAATGGCGGCTTTGATATTGAAAACAGCTTTGGCATGAAAGGAGAGGGGTTATGAGAATGTAAATGGGAGCCCTTTTAAGTGCTAAAATCAACCCATTAACAAACACCCAAACTACAGACATTGCAGAGAGTCTCCCTCTCTGTCTTCATCTCTAAAGATTTTTTCCTTTTAATTAAAATATACTTGATGCATTTAGTAATGAGATATGTTATGTTAATCAATTAACAGGTTGGCTACTGAGAGCAGTGTGCACAAAGACACAGTGCTCATGTTAGAGGACGCTGCTAGGATACCATTTACATTTTACTCACCCTGTAAAACTCTCTCTCTGTCTCGGTACCTCTCTCTCTCTCTCTCTCTTTCTCCTCTCTACCTCTCTCTCTCTCAGTAAGATATATATTAGTATATTCACATAAGATAATGTTACCGATATAGTAGATACTACTGAAGTGTGTGTTCTAAGAAAATCTCAGCTGTATACCTTTATGTCCCCAGGTTCACACGTGGCCTTAGTATCAAGCTGACACATCTAACGTCTCTGTGCTCTCAGTCTATGAGAAATCCCATGCGGTGTTACCGGTGACACTAGAGCTCTGAATAGAAGCCTATGTGTTGTACCTTTTATAAAACCGCACCTGTATACAACGTATTGCAAAGTGACTTCTGAACCTAGATTTGAAAAGTGTAGTCTAAGGTTTTAATACAACACCACACAAGCTTCTAAATCCCTGGTATTAAAATCACGGTCCTCGAGGTCCGAGAACTGCTGGCTTTCCACCCTCCCTTTACCTGGGAGTCAGGTGTGAACAGTCTGGCCAATCAGTAGCACTAATTGTTCAGTTAATTACCTAGGAGAAAGAAAACCATGGCCGGACTTGGATTTTAGGTCCAGATTTGAATATCCATGTTTTAAATGATTCTATTATGTATTGTCTTTCTTATCAGACACCATTATCTGGGACAGCTTGCAACCTGGAGCTTAAATGTTTGCATTTTGTTTGCCGAGTGTGCATTTGGGAGAACTCCCGGCAAACATGCCAGTGTAAATGTAACACTGCTGCTGTACAGTTGACACCCTAGGGTGTTAAATCCAGACCACCAGTGTTGCTGTGCTTGCGGTTCCTTGTATAGGAGTATACAAAATCTTCTGCACACAAGTGCAGTCCCTGGTCACACCGCATTGTCCTACCACGCACGCTCATTGGTAAGTAAATCGGGATGATTGGTCTGTCATATATTCTGCGCAATTATTCTACTGAGTTTACACTGGAGACTTTTGTGCATCGAGCCTTTTAGTCAAAGTAGCGCTCCACCACTACTCTACACAAGAGAGCTAAACGTCGCTTCCCAATAGAGTCGCATTCTGACAATGTGCACCTCGGAGCACCATCCGACATCGGCTCTCCTGTCTGTGCGCTTGTTCGATTAATGAATCCCGCAGGGGATCCTGGAAGGAAAAAAAAGTGCTTGGTAGTCACCATTACTGCAAGGAGAGCTTCAAAGTGCTTCTCAGGTCATTAGCATGACAGGGCTACAGGACGTAGCCTCATTGTCTTAGACAGTGTACTCATTACTGCCCAGACAGCGTCTGTCGTTTCGCTACCGGGAAGTCTGAACCCACGAGCCCGTCAGAGACGAGTCTGCATATCACCATGGAGACGTGCGAAGTAGCCTGTCTTTATTCGGGGGCATCAATTAGTATAGCGGTTACAGAGCCCAGACTTCCAACCTGCATGAGCAGGTTTCCGTACCTGGGTGTTGCACTACTGTTATCTCGAACAAAATGCTTCTGAAAAGCCAGAATTCTTTTGGGGGAATATCCAGCCATATAAATGGAAAACAAGCAGCGAAAATAAATCAGGTTTGCAAGATGACAGGATGAGGGTGTCCACTACACGAGAAGAAAACAAATTGTAGATGTTTTATTCCTTCAGCCTTGCGTGCCCCTGAAAGAGGACGTTCATTCGCAACGCGGCAGAACCAATCAGTTTACTGAACCGTACGGCACATTCGGAAATCGGCACGGGGTATCAGAGTGGCCGGAGCGCCGCGGCTCAAACGATGCAGTCAGTCGGGGCGGCAGAACTTTATCTGCTCCGCGCAGGAGAGAGGGAGAGCGCGGCTTTCTTTATGGGTCCCCTTGTGTTAATTATGGACCTGGGTCTCTCTCCAGCGCAGCTCTTCTATCAATGCAATATAAATGGGTGACTGGGTCACTAATGTTTCCACTCATCGGTTGTCACGGACATCGTATTTTAGAAAACTGAGCCAGTATCTCTGCATTGAGATAGTAGGCAGTTGGCATCTGTCAAATTACAGCACAACCCGTACCTATACAGTACTGAGACTAGGGCTACAAAATTAATCTAATTTTAATCGTGATTACAATTGTGCCTGTCTACGATTACTAAACAAGAATAATCAAGAATGGCGATTTTGAAGAGACAGTTTTTTTATAAACTAAAACTGTAATTACACTGGGCTTTCTTTGTTGTTCTATATCAAATAAAGCGCTCCTATTTTACCTCCCTCACAGTAGTGTGAATGGTGTGTGGGCCTGGATTGGTGACCTGTCCAGTGTGTATTCCTGCCTTTCACCCAAAGTCTGTAGGTGTAAGTGGTTTAGAAAATGGTCAGATGGATGGATGTTTTGTGTTCTCTTTGTGGTCTACATTTACATAATATTAAAACAGGCATCCAGAATATACTCTTCTCGTGTTCAACTTTCACAGAAACGCACATCTACACAGTAAATGTGTTCCCCAGGCTCTGAAAAAGCATTCCTAGTTATTTTCAGTGAAGGCACAAGGGTAACCGATATATGGCAATATGCATCGTGATACCCACTCTGGAATGGTGTACTTTCCTTCCAAGTAATCGTGCCCACAGTCGTTTCGTGAAAGTCTCGGTCGACAGCAGTGGGGAAAAAAACTGCAGACGGGAAAAAAACATGGCGACCTGTGAATTGCAGGCTGACAAATTCTGCACTGGAGCAGTGTCAAAGAGGGGTTAAATTCTGCACTGGAGCAGTGTCAAAGAGGGGTTAAATTCTGCAGTGGAGCATAGTGTCAAAGAGGGGTTAAATTCTGCAGTGGATCATAGTGTCAAAGAGGGGTTAAATTCTGCACTGGAGCAGTGTCAAAGAGGGGTTAAATTCTGCACTGGAGCATAGTGTCAAAGAGGGGTTAAATTCTGCAGTGGATCATAGTGTCAAAGAGGGGTTAAATTCTGCAGTGGATCATAGTGTCAAAGAGAGGTTAAATTCTGCAGTGGAGCATAGTGTCAAAGAGAGGTTAAATTCTGCAGTGGATCATAGTGTCAAAGAGAGGTTAAATTCTGCAGTGGAGCATAGTGTCAAAGAGGGGTTCAATTCTGCAGTGGAGCATAGTGTCAAAGAGGGGTTCAATTCTGCAGTGGAGCATAGTGTCAAAGAGGGGTTAAATTCTGCAGTGGAGCATAGTGTCAAAGAGGGGTTAAATTCTGCAGTGGAGCATAGTGTCAAAGAGAGGTTAAATTCTGCAGTGGATCATAGTGTCAAAGAGGGGTTAAATTCTGCAGTGGATCATAGTGTCAAAGAGGGGTTAAATTCTGCAGTGGATCATAGTGTCAAAGAGGGGTTAAATTCTGCAGTGGATCATAGTGTCAAAGAGGGGTTAAATTCTGCAGTGGATCATAGTGTCAAAGAGGGGTTAAATTCTGCAGTGGATCATAGTGTCAAAGAGAGGTTAAATTCTGCAGTGGATCATAGTGTCAAAGAGAGGTTAAATTCTGCAGTGGATCATAGTGTCAAAGAGAGGTTAAATTCTGCAGTGGATCATAGTGTCAAAGAGAGGTTAAATTCTGCAGTGGATCATAGTGTCAAAGAGAGGTTAAATTCTGCAGTGGATCATAGTGTCAAAGAGAGGTTAAATTCTGCAGTGGATCATAGTGTCAAAGAGGGGTTAAAATTCTGCAGTGAAGCATAGTGTCAAAGAGGGGTTAAAATTCTGCAGACGACTGCATTATGCATGAACCAGCGGAAAGGTCAGATTATTAAACAGTAATGTTTGTATGGTGATGGAAGGAGCCTCTAAAGTGTGAGAGGTGCTCCGGTCCTCCGCGCTTCCCTGCGGCTCGCACAGGTATCCGGCGATGAGGAAGATGGACAAATTGCAATTAAAGCCTCGGCGAGCCTTGGCAGCGGAACAGAGTGTGATGCCCCGGCGTCCTGCCAACGCGTGGCCACGGCAACAGCAGCTGGCTGACCCCCCAGGGTGCTGACTGTGCACGCCCACTCTCAGAACACAGCGGGAAGCGCAGGTCATTAAGATTGGGTCGCAGAACTACTTTAGCGTCACACCCTGAGAGAGGGGAAAAGTGTGAAATTCCCCTATGCCTCGCCCCCCCCACCCCTCCCCCTTATATTAACTGCAAGACTCCTTTTTACTTTGACTTTTCAACCACAGTCTGCACTAGCCACTTAGAACCCGTCTTTCTAACAGGCGGAGAGTTTGAAATGGAACGTTCCATCCTGAACACTGTTCCTCTGGTTGCTTTGACAAGACAAGTGCAGGTCAAAGTATGTGTGTGGAGATGAGCAATTCCAGTCCTCCAGAACCAGGGTCCTATAGGTTTCAGTTACCTCCCAATCAGTATCTGAGCTACACCTGGACCACCACGAGCAAATAATACATTCTGTGAAAATGATGGCTTCAATTAAGCACAATTAAGCAAATAATTACTGAGGCCACTTAACTGAGAGAAGAACAGCAGAGACTCTAACTCCTCCAGAAACACAGTTGCTCATCCACAAAGTGTATTATATTGATTCAAGAGTGTGTTTTGTGTGTGTGTGTGTGGGTGTGTGTGTGTGTGTGTGCATACGTGTATGTGTGTGTGTGTTTCTGAGACAAGACCAAGCAATTTGTGAGAGATGATCAGTCCAGCTGTAGGAAGAATTTAAATTTCACAGCATGGCAGGAGACATGCGGGTCCCATGCCTGCAGGATACAGCATGTCTGGGAGCCGGTGGGAGACCGCGGAGGTGAGGGTGTCATCGATTCGGCTCGGCGGACAGAGAGGCGAGGTCCTGAAATATTTTTTTCGGGAGGCAGCGCCTCACGCATCCAATTAGCCAGTCCCCCTGCTGGACCCGACCTTGAGTTTGAAAAAACTTCTCAAAGCACGAGTCATTAGAACATATTAAACATGCGAGACGGAGAGAGAGAGAGCTTCCTCCATTTTAAAATAAACATTTTCCCAAAGAATTAAAAGTTTTGAAAGAAAGATTAATACCGGCAAGCAAGCATAAACGTGCCGATGGAATTTAATGAGCTTGTGTCAGCTGGGGATCAGGCCTCGGCAGCGCTAATTGCATTCTGTAAGGAAGAGCGAGTGTATTATTGCGAGAACACCACAAAGGCCTTCAAGCAGTTGGGAAACAAAGCATCATATATACAAATTTTCCAAGGTCGTGAAGATATAGTGGGCACGGGAATGCAAAGCAATTGCTTTACATTTTTCTCTGCTTCTCAGTACATCGAGAATAGATTTCGGTAAGGGTTTCAGTCAGTGTATTACGCTACGGCAGCTTTGTAGACATGTTGTGAGTAAAAAAAATATTTGAAAAGTATTTTGTGAGAACACACTACCCCCCAACGGTAAGACAATGCGCCCTGTCGGTAATGACAAGAAACCTGGCTTGATTGTAAGAGGTCGTAACCTTTGCGGTTTCGTAACTCTGAGCGCTGCTCCGAGTCTCCCCCCGTCTCACTTTAATAAAGAACGCCGTACCTGTCGGCGGTTGAAAGGCGCAAAACAATTTGGTGGTTTAGATGCATAAACAAAAGACAATCAGACTGACTTTCGAGTGAAGCTCTCATCTTACCTCAGAGCTAGCCCCTGACTTTCAGACAATTTAAATTCAAGGGACAATCTGGCACGACTCCTCTATAGTGTTTACACGCTGTTCTTCCTTTGCGCACAAATGCTAATCACCGCCATTTTGGGTTGATGTAGCGGACATGCTCGTTCATGCCTCTGCAGACCGCCCGGCGGATAGCGACCCTGTTCCCCTATACCTGTACTGGAATGAATTACGACGTACGTGTGTGATATCTCACATGTTCATTGGCTAAAATCCTACCTACTGCTGCAATTGTCAGTGAATTTTGTGTACGTATATACAGTAGATTTGCATGATTTACGCTTATAATATAGTGTAGTATTTTTAAAATGTTCCGTTTCAGTTTGGATCCCGTCAAATTCTTTTGAATGTTGCAAAATTGGATTTTCCGTAGTTTGCTTGCTAAAGAAGACCACATATAGTGTGTGATCCAAAAAGAAAATAATCATCCTGACACTGTCATTGATTTCTTGACATTGTAAATGACCAAACTGGCGAGTAGAAATTTACACTGTGCCTGGAAATTTCACTGCAACCCACGCAGTAACAAACTTTTTATTACATCATACCTTTGAAAATGAATGTTACCCATTTTAGTAGGAGATATACTTAATGTTTAGTACATTATTATTATTATTATTATTATTATTATTATTATTATTATTATTATTGCATACATATTTCTCAGATTACTTGCCTTCAATGATGTCATGGCAAGCTACATTATTTACTACATACATATATACTGTAACAGCCTGCAAGGTGATTCAGAGTGAGGGTGAAAATATAGTGAATCTGGGAAAATAAAGGAATACAGCAGTTTTTCTAAGAATGCCCATGTCAGTGGTATTTTACAATTACCCATAATATCTACTTGCAATTATTTTACAGCCTAAAAAAATTTACTATCTGTAGCATTGTCTTATATAAGCTTGGGGCACATGCGAGTTCTATTATTTCTTCAAAATGGTTTCTTTTAGCATGTATCTCACCAGCATTTGCACAACCAAACCACTACACACATGTGCGTCTAATGTCATTCTTCTCTCCATTGTCTGCGGTGAAGCACAGACTCAAAGAAACGCGTGACTGCACTCCTTTCTGTCCATGACAAGTTTCCCCATTTTCTCTCATCAGGAAGAACCGAATCTGTTCAGTCTCTCTCTCTCTCTCTCTCTCTCTCTCTCTCTCTCTGTCTGTCTGTCTGTCTGTCTTCACGTTCTCCTCTTCCAGCTGATCCAGTTCGGAAAAGCCCCACAGCCCGTCTGCATTCCATTCCAATTAACTTGGCATCATCTGATTCCAATCACTCTAATTATAGCAGCGGGGGGGGGGGGGGGACTGGGAATGTGGCCCAGCCTGCGTGGGACTGATGGGATCAGCCGCAAACTGTGCAGTCATGTGACCAGGGTTTCCACAGTCCAGCAACGGGCATGAAAAACGTCAACATTAAAGAAAGAGCGACAACAACCAGAACCAAAACACTTGAATAGCCACAGGATCATACTTCAGGCACATGCTGGAATACTACAGCAAACACAACAACACACTGCAAAAAACAAGTCTTAACAAGTGTCTTCGTCTTGTAATGAGAGTTCAATTCTTATTTTTTTCACAAAAGTGGAAAATATTAGCTTGTTTTAAGTTACTTTTTGCTTGACGAAATTATCTTACCCCACTGGCAAATTTTGAAATGAGTAAAACTATCTCACCCCACTGGCAGATAGTTTGTCTTATTTAGCAAAAAAGTATGAGAAATAAGATTCTAACTTCTAAATATGAGATTCAAATGCTTGTTAAGATTTGGTTTTTGCAGCGCAGTCTGAGCGATTGCAAAGGTAAAAGAAGCCACAGACACAGCATCCAGATCGACCGGTATAACAATTTCCAGGACAACTGATAATACAAGGGCTACAGAATTTTAAAAACAACAACCGCTACCTCCATAACAACAGCCACAAAATACACAATGGAACATTCAAAAGCTACAGAAACAGCAATGGCAAAGCGACATCGGCAACATCATAACCGTTTGCATTAGCAAAGGCTTGTGGGATGCTGTGTTGTAGGCTCTGGCTTAGGGGGCAGATACAGTACAGAGTGAATGGAAGGTGAACGTGCCTACGCTAGCACACCGTTTGTGTCCTGCCTTGCCTCCGGGCCGCGCTATCCACACGCCTCCCGCCCAAAGCAATGCGCGACAACACAGACAAAGCCTTGTTTGTAGACCCCCGTGTTGTGTCATGTAACTGTAGCTTGTACCACCCGCCATCTTTCTGCCAGACTACACGTCATTGCTCCTCCAGCTTGTTGCTGGTGGAGAGCAGCCAGGAACATGCCGCACTCCCGGACAGGACGAAAGCCTACCAGAGCTCACCTGACTCCCTGACGTGTCCCCCAGGTCCTAGAAGGGTCCTAAAGTGCCAGGAGCTCGGGCATTCACACTCGCGGGAACAATCGATTGAAATCGCTACAGCTTAAAGGACAACGTAGTGACCGCATGCACCGTGCTTAATTGAAATAATTACTCGATCCACAGATCTAAGTCATGCTCTCCACTGAGGTAAATAAAAAAAATTGATTGACAGTATAATGAAGAGCCGTATACCGCCGGAGCTGGTCTTTAGCAGCCTTTTTGTGTTGCACATTATCACATCAGCGTCTCAGGTCCCTTTGCCAGAATGAAAGGACACAACACGGCTCCTTCAAGTGCCCACTCCAGACAGGCGGGCTGGTTAATGATGTGCGCTCACTTGAAAGACGTTCTTGCCACCATGCAGCATTCTGTGTCTACACTTATTAATTAGTCAGTCTTGTTTCTCACAAAGACATATTCATCAAACAAACTCTACACTTCAAATTCTACACTGTTCACAAGATTAGAATAGAAGAGTGTTTTTCTTTCCACGTTTAAGTGTACAAATATCTGAGGAAAAATACAGCCATAAGGCTGTGGTATGTGTTCAGTGGTACTGAGCCTTAACAATCATAATTGTGTTAAGAAATACAACATTCCCTGCATAATAATAATAATACTCATAATACTACTACTACTAATAATAATAATAGCCAGGCAAGATGAAAACAACAATAATGTCTATCTTCGTTAATTTCACTTCTCATCACTGAAAATGATAATGAATTACTACAATGAAAACCTTTCAAGGTTTTTCTCTCATACAAGGGAGCAGCCTTCCAATGAGGTCATTCCAGGACCCGGTGGGCCAGCCCACTTCCTCTGCAGGGAGACCATTAAACGTGCGCGCTACGCAGCTCAAGGTTCGCAGGCCCCTCTCTGCGAAGACTGATGATATCTTTTTGGATGGGTTTCTCTGTATCTGGCTTTCAGCCCGGGTCATCTCTATCATGTCTCTCCCTTATGCACAGAGGAAGCACTCCAGACTTTAATTGATGGAACCTCCTACAGAGGAGGCGGCTGTCTGCGTGCTCACCAGTCTGATCTGGATAACCAAAGCAGATTCTGCTCTTCAGAACTCTGTGAAAATCTGTGTTGAATCGATAGGGCTGGTGAGAGAAATCAGTGCAATACATTCACCTACACAATATTTTTTAAAAGTAGTAGTTCCAGCTGTTATCAAGTTAGTGATGCTTTCTCAGTCGGTCATTCGAGGAAACGGAGAGGTCAATCATATGTTTTATGTTTTTTTTGTTTTGTTTATGAATGTATTCAGTGCGATTCAGCGTGGACTGTATATGTACCGTTTCAGATAAATAATATCTTGTAATTGTGAATTATTTTCAGGTTGACTCCTTCCCATTCTGATTCAGAAGGGCCGATTGATATCGTGCTAAAAACCTTCAATTCCCAGCTAGCACTGGTATTTGGAGCTGGCATTCCCACCTGGAAGGGTGGCTGGCTATTGTCAGCCTCTGTGCTCCACATTGTAAAGAAAATGTATTTCGATGCTCTTTTCAATATTTCACTGTTTTCCCGAGCGAGGCTCCCTCAGATGTTGCGAGCGGGGTTTTCTCGCGCCGCCCCTTCGGGCGATGTGCATGCGTCACGGTCATGGCAGCGCAGGCAGAGACTGTTTCCAATCCCAGGGCCGGCGAGCGCGGCGAGCCTCTGAATATCAAGCGGACCGAAGAGAACCCCCCGCATAATTGCGGCCTGTTTTTCTTTGTATGTTTCTGAACAGTCCCCATCAATACATAATGTGTTTCCCCGGGTTTAGCATTCACGGGAAAGCAATGGATCATAAATTCATTTGGCTGCCTGTAAACGCATTTGGAAAATTAATGACAGGCCGCAGATGGATAGTTCCGGGAAACGGCGGCTGACGTCTTTGTTCTTGATTGCGTCGAGACGGGGAGAGCACAACTCCATTGGTCCTCAAAGCTCCATGTTGACTGTGTGCTGTTCTTTTTTGTTTGTTTGTTTGTTTGCTTGTTTTGTTTTTTTCCCATCTGCGTTCGGTTTGCGAATGCTTTGCGGTCTGCGAATGCTTTGTGCATCTGCTGTTAATTCCCTCGAATGAGGTAAGGACAATGACTGGACATTGCAGGTGTGCGCTGGGTTTTTGTTCGGAGTTAAATGAAGCCGCCACACGTATCCTTTATCACACTGGAGCTCTGGAGGAAATTACTCACTTCGCTGATTTGATTTGTGGCCGCGAACGCTTTCAGACAAAATGGAGGCCGGAGGGCTTTCCCTCTTCCTGACTAATCACAATGCAGTTATCGGTTCTCCTGGTGCGAGGCCTCCTCACATTCTATCCTGAATCAGCCGCATTCTTAAGTGCTACATAAAGCACTCTCTGACTCTCCGGCCTAAACAATATATTGCTAGGATGCTTAGTGGACACTCTGGTATCCTTCAAAAGAATACTCAACATAGAGACTCATTTTACAGCATATTACAGGTGAGTGCTACGGCTGAATCTCTTACCCTACCATCTGTTCCCGCCGCTACTCTCTTTTTAGATTGTATGTCTTAGAGTCATATTCCTTGTTCGCACACATGTTATTACCTTCCTAACATAGATGGGAAAATTGGACAAAATGCTTTTTACTTACTTGCCGTGTACTACCCCTAGACGAGCCACTCCAGTGGAAGTATTAGTGGTCCGGAGGGCAGGACCCTCTTTTGTGACCGTGTGGTCCTTGAAGCCTGTCGCCAATGTGTTTACTGGGCTATTTTCACATTTCTCTGCACTCCTCAATGGCAAAACCAGTCAGATAATGACTGCACATTGTATCAGCCACTTGCAGGAAGAAGTGAAAAAGATTGTTCTGCAATGTGTCCTCCCATTCTGTGTGTGTGTGTGTGTGTGTGTGTGTGTGTGTGTGTGTGTGTGTGTGTGTGTGTGTATGTGTGTGATAGATAGAGGGGTTGTCTCAACATAGAATAGTGTCTACAGTGAATTGGTCTTATCTGTGGGGGACGCTTGGGTGTGCTGCTCTGACTGAGTACCCTGATTCAGTCAATACAGTTGTGGGCAGACCGGATACGGGTTGCTAATCTTTATGGTGCACAGAGCTATGCAGACCATTAGAGCTGCACAAGTAATTCCCTTTGAGAGCCATAGCTTTTAGCAGAGAATAGATACATTCTGAAGGCTATGGGCAGTGCTGTGGGCCATAATGTGGATCACCACAAGAGCGTCGACAAACAGCCCAGTATTATATATATATGGAGTATTTAATTCTCATTGCAACCTCAGCATGTTTTAGGAAGACCAATCGTAATCGATCTGAATCCGTTGACAACCAGTAAACTCACATTGCAAACGCAAACATCATCCCATCTAGGTCAAACACTAACAGCCTTGCATATATGTTCGAAAAATGAATTAAGTTATGCTGTTTACTAAATGTGGAACATGAGTCAGTGTCGTGGATTTCTTGAGAAATATTTATACGTTTCTTCTCGGTTGTCAAATTGAAAACCTGTGAAGGATTCTGGTTGGTGGAAAAGCGTTAATAAATTGCCCTGTTCCGAAGGACATGGAGGCAGAACGTGCTTCCCTGTCTGTCACAGTTCTTGCCCGTTCCATTTTTTGAACTGATATTAGAGACGACCCGTGTGAGAATCCATTTTTCAGTTGGCGGGTGCTTTTGGACGTAATGAACACGCATAGGGTTGTTGACGAATGGGTTTTCGGAGAATTGCAAGAGGGGAATTGTGCTTGCGGAAGATGCTTTTTCTCTTCACATTTCAGCTGGTACGCGCCTGTTGTTTTCGCCGACGCGAGAAACGCATCGCTGGTTTGTGTCACGGAGACAATTAGTGTCAGATCTGATTATCGCCAGTGGACAGGTGAGGAGGTGCGAGGTATGTGGCTCCAGTGAGTTTAGTGTCAGCCCTAATTTAAGACTAGAGATATCTTAACCCCTCTCCAGCACAGCTGTGTTCAGAGCGTTGTGGGAAACAAGTCTATGTTTTTTTTTTTTTGCCAGCCATTAGCACACGGATGACCCTGGTTGCGCAGACACACTGTGTTGAAAAGTTAATGGTTCGTTATTCATAGACTAACCGTCGGCCCCTCTGAAGAAAATGGCTCCCTGCTGTTCATCTGGGGATTGGAAGCCTGATTAAGACAGCTGTAGCTGGCCAACCTCCCGCAAATGAAATCAGTAAAGCAAATTCTGTCCTGTAAGATTATAATATAAATTATTTCACAAGGTTGAATATGATCTCAAAATCACAGCAGCGGCAGCCTAATCTAAATAAATAATACAATTTTAAAAAGATTTGAAGAGCTTTGAGTTTATTTAAATAGCTTTGGAAATGTTAGAAATTCAGTTTGTTGGAGCAGACTCGATGTACTGTATATCTACTGATATGGAAACGGCTTATTTTTGTCAGATTACTTAAATCACGGCTTGTGTTTCTGTGCTTAAAGGCAGGGTTAAATGGAAGGAATGATCTTCCGTGTTAATAATGTATTTTTGATATGAGCCTGGCATAAAATTTTAATTTCTTGAATATTAGCTCACTGGGGGAGAGATGGAATCAGATCAGAGGTGATGATGAAGCGAGCGAAACACATATTGACCCATTTAAATTTGCATTAACCCTTCATCAAAATGTATGAGGGTTTAGAGTTATGCTGAAAAGGTGTTTTACTTATTTGAGAAAGGCCTAAGCTGTGTGTGTGTGTGTGTGTGTGTGTGTGTGTGTGTGTGTGTGTGTGTGTGCGTGCCTATGGATATGTGTTTGTTCTTGCTTGCGATTATATGTTCATTTATGTTGGTGTGTGTGGCTCATATTAGTGCTTGTACACCAACACAGTATATGGGCGTATACTGATCATCCTCTAGATAAAACAAATTGTTTATTGAGTAAAACATGTGCTTGCCTATTTATTTACTTACGATAATCAAGCCATTAGCAGTCGCTCATCAACCTGATGCTGTTTATAATGGTAATGGCTGTTGTCTTTAATTAAGTGTTAAGCAACAAAATTTTTCAAAATGATTTGTCCAATACTGTCAGTGAAAATATAAAGCCCAGCCAAGAATACTGCGATACAGAGAAAGTATCCTTATTCTCAAAATTAGAATGCTATACTGTGCAGTGCAGTCTATGCATTGATCAATGCTATGTTTTAGCGGGTAACGTTTGATTTCCATATGTATTTTCTTATTTTTATATTATTATATATGTCTGAAATGCACACAAGCAAAGCCAGAAATAGTGGTCATTGGTCTACCTATTATCTAAAATGCCATTGACGTGAAAAAAGACATGTTTGCCGATTTTGTGATTCTATTAGAATCTTTTTTTTTAAGACTATCAAGCATCCTCCTTGGATAGACTGTCAGCACAAAATGACCTAGCCTACACCTTCACCTGTATTGTGCATAGTAATACCACCACTTCCAACAGTCCGGGAGGAAGGGCATGTCACACCAACCACACTACTACACTTCAGATGTAATTCCCTTTGGGCATAAATATGTCGGAGCCGACTCTACACCACCACAGCCAGAAGTACATATCTTCTATGGCTTTTATATGTCAGGCATGAGTGCTTCTCATGTCCTGCAGTACAGGCTTTCAGTCCAAACCCCTAGGGATCCCGAAGGCACACAAAACAGCAACACCAAAGTACGAATCCATACAAGACAGGCAAAAAGAAGAAGAAAAAAATGAGTAGGAAATTCTGTGAAGCTTTGTGGAAGCAGAACTGCAGAAAACATTTCCATCAACGCTTTTTGACAATCCTGTCCAAGGCTCAGAGGGATTTACAAGACCAGCGCTTCGTTAAAAATCATCAAATGGACCACTTTTTTCATCGTTGATTTGGACTCGAATAGCTGCAACAAGAACTTGCCGCATTTACGTGTGCTTTATGAAGGCCTGTTGAAGTGACGTTCATTTATACAGTGTGATGTTCTTACAATGAGTAAACATAGCATGACAGAAAAGGAAGTCCATCTGTAATGATAATGGAGATGTGTGTCCATTTGTGTGTGTGTGTGTGTGTGCGTGCACGTGCGCGTATGTGTTACTCATGTAACCCTTAGAAAACCCTTAGTTCTGCCATGAATGGCACATGCCTCCCCACTCCAGAGCCCTGCCAACACAGCTGAGCCGTTCGACCAAGCGTTCACACTCCCTGCCCAATTAATATTTCTCTGGATAGGACGGAAAGCTAGGCCAACTCCTGGATGCATCTTTCAGCCAAATGTATGGCTGTTATGCTGGTGACATTCAAAAATGATTAATTATAAACCACAATGCCTTTTCTGTCTATCTATGGTCACAATACATGTATATCCTTTGTTTAAAAAATAAAGCACATTAATTGCACCTTATAATCCTCTTTGTGTTAGGATAAGCAATTCCATACTGGTAATGTTCCCATGACATGAATGCAATTCTATCTGGCAAGCAATAGTTTTCTAAACTGTGACAGTCACTAAAGTGGTAAAATTGATAAGAGATGTCTTGCTATCTTTTGGCAAAGTCACAACAGCGTGATCTATGGAGCTTCTGTCTGCATACTCCGTCCCAAGTAAAATTATTTTCTTCCGTTTTTTTCTTACACTGCATTGAGAATTATGGGTTTGATTTTTTGTGGCAGAATGACTTTGTCCTGCAGCCAAATACGGGATTCAATTGCAGGAGCTTTGGGGCTGTGTGCTAGATCTCAGTCGGGGAGCCAAGTGATGGATCGATCTGCACACAAATTTGACGGATTGAGTCAAGGGGTGCGACAGGCAGTGACGTTTATCTATCTTCAAGTTCTAGGTAACTTTTTACCCAGTTTTTTTATCGGAAAGAGAGATGGAGTAACACGCAAGGCAAAAGAAATGTGTGTTCGTCAGCAATCTGTGAGATTGTTTTTGTCACAGCAGTATCCCTATTTTAACAATTCGGTTCCATTTGATCCTAATTTGGTTTAATTAATCAAATGTTCAAATCTGCTTCACTGCAGCTAAAATCATCCTCACAGTTCCCCTGATCAGGGGTGTCGTAGTGGGGGGAATAGTGGAACTGACTACCCCGGGCCCCAGGTGGGGGAGGGGCTCTCAGACAGCCTGAAATTAAAAGTTTGCTTTGGGAAGGGGGCCCACAGCGATTGCATGGGGCCCAGAATTCTGTGCTACACTTCTGCCCCTGATACTGTGAGTTTGTTTTTTGTAGAAAGTATGAATTTAAGTTACAGGCCATGTGGGCAACATTTCCGTTAGGCAGCTGTGGATCCACAAGTGGAGGGGGTTGACAGTGCCGAAGAAGGTTATTGAAAACGCGACGCGCGTGCAGTTAAGCTGCTCCTGAGCACGGCCACCGTGCAGCGCTCAGCGGCGCAGGGGGGAAGTGCAGGGGGACGTGTCTGACAACAGGGCTTCAAAGCACCGCGGATTGATCCCCGTGTTCAGGAGCCAGAGAGAGGCCCGTCGCCGGAGCGGGGAGCACGTCGGAGCGGGGAGCACATCAAAGCGGCTCGCTGATTGACATCGCTTTATACGGCGCTTTTGTTTTGTGTTTTCTTTTTTTTGGTGCGTGGGATTTTTTAAATTCCCAAACTTTTGACATTTGAAACCCAAGCACTTTTGATGTCGAGTGGGGATACACACATCCTCTTTCTTGCTCTCCCTTTCTTGCTCTCTCATTCCCTCTCTCCCTATGTCATTGGTGTTCCTCTCAGGTTCTGAGAGTCTGAGAGCATTCAGTGCATTAATTAACGTGGTACGTGTCTTTGAGATCGTGCGTGGCACCATTACAACCTGCAGTACAGATATTTCATAAGAAGCTAATGTATAAGAAGCTAATAGGAGCTAATGTAGCGTAAGCTAATGGCATTACTTTAATGCACAACCGAAGAAGGGCGGAGGATGTTGAGGGTCATCCAAAATTGCTGATGAGGTAATGCTGGAGTCATAGACACTAGACTTCACTAGGCATGGGCAAACGCGGAAAATCGCTAATTGGTTACTCGGCGGGAAAAAATTTGTTTAAACGGCAAGGTTGGGGACGATTTTTTTTCCTAAATTTGCCGCATTTCAAACTATAGCCAAGATGTGCTTTTAAATAGAAAGTTGTAAAAGCAGCCACAGAGCGGACTTCAAAAGCAGATACCGTGCCTTATATGGCACAAATCACAGAAAAGCACCATGTGATGGGTAGTACAGAGCGGACAACTTTAAATGCATTGAGAGGATAGCGTGGCTGCTGCGCGGCTCATCGCTCACTGTCAAGTGTTTATATCTTAGATTATTTTTGATCATTCCAGTGCTGTTGGAGTATGCTAGCTCAGTGTGGCAAAGTTTACATTTGACTTTATTTTCTGAAATCCGTGAGGCCAAATGGGACTTTTTCTCTTCTGTTCTCTGTGAAGCGTTTGGAGCAATGCCAGTTTGATTTTCGCCATGCGAGCAAGCAGACGCACGCCCATGCTATCGCTTGAGAGCTGACCTAGGAACATATTTTCCACGTCCGAATATGACACTGTCAGCGAAAATGGTAATAAATTATTTGAATTACGTTGGCCCTTAAAAAAAAATGTGTTTAATCGTTTATAGATTTAGCTAAACATGGAGCATTTTTGTTCACGTTTAGCAGTTAAACGTTCCGAAGTCACACCCCTACTGGAGACTCCAGTCACTCACTTTCGACTGTCCTGTAGAGCAGCGCTGCTGCTTTAATAACCCTTGAAGTCCTCTTTCTGAGCCGACTGGGCTGTAATATCACACTTTAATAGCGGCGGTAATCCCCCCCCCCCCCCCTTCTCCCAGAGCAGACAGGGCAGGGGGGGCCGTGAAATATATCTCTTGTAAAAGCCCATCTGTTTCTCTTTCATCATATCAATTAATAAAAGCACTGTGCCCATGGGAGAGCACTGCACCTACCTTTAACACCACTGTATTAAAAAAAGGGATTGAATTTCCCACTTCTGCTCTCTCTCTTCCCCCCCCCCCCTCTCTTCCCACCTCTAGCCATATTTATTGACATTGCGTGGAGGTGAAGGGAACAGACTTTAAATACGGAGCCATGGGCTCTGGCCGTCAGCTTTTAGGAGGGCTCCCATCGCTCAGTAGGAGGGAGACGGGGTAGGGGGGCGGGGGGAGGGGGGCCACTTTCTCATCCTGGTGGGGAAGTAGAGAAATTATCATCATTAGGAGCCCGGTAGCCTGCCGGCCTTCCATTAACCTCGCTCCTCTCTGCGCGGGATCAGCCGCGGCCGTTCCGTACCCCGCTCCCGCTTCTCAATTACACTTTCATTTATGGCGAGGAGCGCGCCCGGCTGGCATTAGATGAGATTAAATCCACGCCCAGTGCGCACGCAGCCACTCCCCCTCCCGCGCCGACCCTTCGCTTCGCGTCTCCTCTCCGGGCCTTTCGTCTCCAAAGCTTTCTGGCCCACGACACGGCGACACGCACGCACACACACACACACACACACACACAAAAGCATATGCACGCATGAACACACAGCCATACAAATGCTAAATTGTTCATGTTCATATTTGCACGCACACAATGCATCTTCGATTTCATGTCTACAGGTACTACAGATACCTGATGAAAGACAGCATCGTGGTCACAATGGCAATGCTAGCGTGCATAGGTTCAATGCCATGTTATGGCGTGTCATACAGTAGTTATTGATTTCAAACGGAATGCCCTAATGGCACCCTTCCCTCAATCCCTCACAAACGCCCATTATACAGATATGAGGAGCTCACAGATAATGCAGGGTTTAAATTACAACATTTATTTGCCATAGTGACTTCCGTAATGCCCCTGTTCCTCTTAGTCTGATGGATATGACAGTGCTAGCTAACCGAGTCAAGCCGTCATTAAAGGCCCATCTATGAGAATCTTGATTATGTATACGGATGCAGTCATCCCTGGGATATCTGTGAAACTCCACTCCAGGGGCGCAGATCCGTGATAATGGTGATAAATGATGTCCCATTAATTTGCATTGAGAGGCTCCAAGGTGGTTTCTGTGAGCCAATGGGAAAGAACGCGGTCCAGGAGTCGTAATTGGTTGGACATACATCACAGTACCAAGATCAGTAATAGCCGTTGTCTGCATATGTGTTTAGTACGTCAAGTTAATCAACTTTCTGGTTTTAAAAATGCGTACAGAGCTTACACCTGATCTTTAACTATTACTTTTGAGTGCATTTATCCACAGCACTGCATTTCTTATTTTTATTTTTTTTACCACTGCATAAATGAATTAATTATCTGCTACCAGGCTGGCAGCAATGTTGTGAAATACATTGGCTGTTATTTATGCGGTGAAGGACGTTCTACTTGTACTCTATGATGGATTAAATATTTCAATCTCTTCAGCCTAAATAATAATGAATGTGCTAGTTTTAATGAGTGTTGCTCTTGAGAAGCCGGAGATACATAAGCAGCTAGCAACTCACTTCTTATCTTCAAATCTTAAATCATGGATATTTTACTCAGGTCTGTTGTGTCAAAAGAAGTGAATAAGAGACAATTTTTCAGCCGTTCAACACAAGTGAAATATTACATATAAACTGCATAATGGAAGCAGTACATACAGTACGTCTTATTTGTTTAAGTCCGGCTTGCTGTGCCAACGCACAGCTGACAGCTGACATCCTCTACCGCTGGGATGTTAATTCCTGAGATTGCATATTCTGCTAGCACAAAATTGACAGGAACTGTCAGGCAGGATTTAGCTAATTTCTTAAGATGACGAAACCTGCCTGAAATAGTCCAAAAACACAGGGCATTGTATAGTCCTCAGGAACTCAATTTCAAAGTTTCAGGCAGTTAGTGAATTTTCTGCCATGCTCTCCTGGGGTTCCTGTGAGCTACGTAAAATCAAAAATAGTTTGTATGAAGCCCGCGTCCTTGGGCGTAGACTGGTCCTGAAGTGCGTTTCCTCACCCAGACCAATCTCTCTCTTCTCTTTCCCCGCAGCAACAGGAGCAGGACCCCACGAACCTGTACATCTCCAACCTGCCGGTGTCCATGGACGAGCAGGAGCTAGAGACCATGCTCAAGCCCTTTGGTCACGTCATCTCCACGCGGATACTGAGGGACGCCAACGGAGTCAGCCGAGGGGTGGGCTTTGCCAGGTGAGACATGCCCTCTCCCCTCCCCTTACCTACCGTCCTGTGCTTCACCTGTGCTGTCCTGGGCTGGGGCCTCGCTTCACTGGCTTCCTCTCAATCTGCCCCAAAGGGTTTCGCCTGTGTCTAGAGGTCATCAACACAGAACAGGGTGTAAAGTAGTGTACTGTATAGGACAGTATAATAGGGACAATTTTGATAGCTATGTGAGGTTGTGTGTGTGTGTGTGTGTGTGTGTGTGTGTGTGTGTGTACATAGGTGAGGTCTGTGTGACTCCTGGATTTAACCCACCTCTTGTTCCCCTACAGTATGTGTTATTTTTGCCGATCGGCGTTTCAAAAACGCTCTTGTTACCTGCTCTGCCACAATTAAAATGCTCTGCTGGGTAAAAGTATGTACATGCACAGTGAGCGCTTGGCATTCAGTGAGAGCGGCCACTGCCATTGCCACCTGTCCACTTCCGGGTTATCGGGAGAAGGGTCATAACAGAAGGCAAATGGGCCCCAATTCCACAGATGTTCGGGGACAGAGGGATATTAGAGAGAATAAACTTCACTAAGTGTTGCTGCATTCCCCATCGCCACCATCAGACTCAATTTGCACCAGCTGGGAGCATAATCAGTTTGGACAGGACCACCTAGCATCATTAATGATCAGTTGAATTGGTGGCTCAGCCCCTTTCTCTGAGTTCTGGCAGGATGGACACCCGTGACTGCCTAATTAGGCCTCTGCAGGAGGGGTACGCTGCCAGCCAAGCCTAGCCCCGCTTTTTCCCCTGTTCCCCCAGTCATTTCCCACCACACTCCAAGGGTTTTAGGATTAAGGATTAAGCTATAGGAAGCAGTAGCTGATTTTCCACCATTTATTTTTTTTATTTTAAATCTGTAAACCTATTACAGTCCAGGAGTAAAAAAAAAACAAAAAAAACAAGGAAGGTTGTTTTAAGCTTGATGGCAGAGGTAATTGCGCCACCAAAATTGACAATTTTTTTCAGTCTGAAAATGAAGCCTGAATCAATAATAATTATAATTTTGGTACCTGTCAATTTGTTTTCATTTGCGAGTGCCCTGTGGAAATTAGCTGCTGCCGAGCGTGGACGATATGCAAAAAAAGGTCACTGGAGTACTGGAGCGGCTCCCAGTCAAGCGCTAGCCAAACAGCTGGGCACGGCGTTCTGTTAGCCACTCTACTAAAGACAAACTGTGACTGGACTCTCTTCCCCCATTTTAGAATGGAGTCCACTGAAAAATGTGAGGTGGTGATCCAGCACTTCAACGGAAAATACCTGAAAACTCCCCCAGGCATTCCAGGTAAGCCGCGCTGCTCCACCTCCGGAATTGTCTGGTAAAATGTCTATTACGCCGATCCGCATTTGACACGTGTCAGCCGCTGGAATCACAGTAAGAGCTCAGTTAATTCCCCGGTCAAGAAACCTGGGTCTTTTTGCACCGTGAGCTATTTCCATCTCTCGTTGAAAATGTCAATGCGTTTTGGGGAAAGAACTCATAACATTTATAGATGCCTTTGACTGCTATAATACTCAAAGCTCATTGGTGTGCTGCACACTCGCAGTGGCCATCAGCAAATCGGACACATGAATAACGCCCTGCTGTGTGGGCTATTCCCAGGTGCTCCAGTGCAATAAGAGTCCTGTTGGTAAAGCTTTGAGCTCAAACAGTGGTGTTTTTGAAAGATTGGGGAACTGGTCTTTGTTATTAGCTGTGAATTGGCCCAGGAGGGCATGTGGAGTCTCTGCTTAGATTCTGTAAATGCAAAATGTCAATCTTACAAATGTCATGTTACTGTAAAGGGAAACCATCCATTCTCTTTGCAGAGAAGTTATTCAGTCACCCATTATAATAATGCTATCTCTAGCTAATAATACTACTACTAGTGCTGCTGCTGCAATTATTATTATTATTATTATAGTTTTTCTCAATTGTTTAGACACTAAAATTGGTAACATGAAGTTGTATGTGCCAATTTTTTCAAAAGTATAATTTCGCATTGTTTTAACGCAAATTTCAGTCTCTAACATTTTTTGAATATATTTCACACGATAGTAGCTAAGCATGGTCTTAGCATCTTACCAGCCTTACTCTAAAGAGGACCTGAAACACGGGGGAAATATGCCTCTTTCAGTGCTGCAGAAAGAAGCTCCACAAACACACACACACACACACACACACACACTCACATTCACATACACACAGAAACACACACATACACACACTCACATGTGCACACACTTACACACACACACACACACACACACGCACACACACACACATTCACATACACACAGAAACACACACATACACACACTCACATGTGCACACACTTACACACACACACACACACACACACACACACACACACGATAGACCAGAGCAGCTCACACATGTTGTCATATGGGACAATGTGAGTTTCCACTGTGATGCTGTATTTCAAAGTTGGTTCAATGAAACAATTGCCTTTTAATTTATCAGTCATGCCAAGGGTGACTGTGTCATTCCAAAAGACACTTCTCCCACTGCTTGGCCAGAGAAAATACAATGTGTGATGTACATGAGGATATGTGGCCTGCTCAAGAGCAGAAACCAGACTCATTTATTTCTGGTTTTACTTTGACATTTTTTGTTTAGTCCCAGTACAGTTTGTTTTCTCCTGTTTGTTTTTACTGCATTTTTGTAATTTGGAAAAAATAATGGTAATAATGTCTTCCACTTTTTACACCAGTGTGCAATTGGCATTTATAAGTGGTATTCATTTGTTCACTAGTGTTTATTATTTGAAGGGAAAATGTTATTTTGGGATGAGAGTGAATGGTTTTGTGCTTGATTTTGACAAGAGATATATTAAGTTTTGCAGAAAGAGTTGGTTTTGTGTTTATAATTTAGAGAAATTAGTTTTCATTTCAGAAAATGTGTCTAAACAATTGAGAAACTGCATTATCATTATTATTGCCATTATGGTTGCTGCTGCTGTTCTGGCAGTATCGTTGAATAAAGTGTTGTCGGTTTGGCAAATGCCAGTTGGTAGCGAGAGGCTTTGGGTCATGTTCATGGCCTGAAGTTGGCCCTTCCCGTTTTATGTTAATATAATTTCATTATTTTTCAGAGGCTGACAAAAAACGCATATGTCAAATCATTATAGATTCTACAATTTAGGGCGGATATTTCAGACCGAAGTGCCCATGGTACACGCTGCTCCTGTCTAAGATACGTGTCATATTTTGAAATGCTCAGAGCCAGGCCGGGCATCATGTCACAGAGGGGCCAGTGCTTCCACCTGTTGGCCCTGGCAGTGTCTTCATCTGCGCTATGCTGACAGCTTTCCTCATCCCACGTACTGTCACCACACCATGTGTTCAGCAAGGCTATTCTGCAGCCAAAGCCCTTGTGGATTTACTGGCCGTGCCCTGAATTCTTAGATTGCGTCTACCGTCTAGATGTAGACACTCACAGCCTTCTCCGGAATGCTTAGTCTGTGCAGTTTTAACTGGTGTTTTTTTTTAAATAAGCGCTGAGCAAAGTGCAAACTTGAAACCTTCGCCAAAGCCACCCTGAAACCAAGTATCTGTTCAGATTCCCAATCAATGCGTCTTTAGTCCATTTATTTAAGGTGTGTGTGTGTTTGTGTGCGTGTGTGTGTGTGTGTATGTGTGTGCCTTTGTGTGTATGTGTGCATGTATGTGTGCATGTGTGTGTGCATGTGTGTGTGTGTGTGTATGTGTTTGTGTATGTGTGCGTGTGTGCATGTGTATGTGTGCTTATGTGTGCATGTATGCGTGTGTGTATGTGCGTGTATGTGTATGTGTATGTGTGCGTTCATGTGCATGCATGTAAATTTGACACCTCATCATGATTTGTGAGGATGTGTCACTATGAGCATGATGTAATTTGGCGATAGTTCCAGCACTATCTTTTTCCCATGAAAAAGCTGCATGTCCTGACAAAATGTTTTCTTTTCATATCCACACATGGCTGCAGCTGTTCCAGCGAGCATTACGGCCACTCTGTGTCTTCTTATGCTTTCATAGTTCATTTTTGGCACGAGCTGAAGCGATGTGATTCGTCACGTTTTTCAGCCAACTCTGTCTCAGATAGACTGGAAGCAGATTGACTTTTCCCTGACGGGGTGTCTACTATGTGGGTATTTCTGAACTCTGATGCAGTGTTTAATGTTCAGTATCCTTCTTTGCGAACTTTGTTCAGGTGGCTTGTATCAGGAGTTTAGGTGATACCTAATAACAGTTACATCCCGTGTTGGCGGCCTGCTTACTCACCCATGGTGAATTATTAATAGTTAATGCATAATGCATAAATGTTTTTCAATAAATCATGACAAATGTAATTAAGCTGTCTCTGTGACACTACAAAAGGGCAAAGAACACTTGGTAAGCAACTGTACATTGAGAATAGAATACAACCCTTTGCCCCTTGCTGAAAAGGTAATGGATCACGGTCTGGAAAAGGTTGTAAGTTATAAAGTGTTGTTTGGATGAGCGTGTCAGTGAGCCCAGTTCCAGCTATCAGTGCAGCAAGAACAGACCGCAGTACACTGGCTGACGTGCGTTTGACAAGGAAATTATGATTTCCATTACTGCTCTCAAAGCCGCGTGCATACCATGCCTAAAGACTGTCTGAGCGGAGTCTGCTCACCGTCGCTTGCTTGGGCTTTGAGTGCTGCGCATACGTACGCTCCAGTTATGCTCTTTTGGGCTTGTGGGACTTTAGCATTTTTTTAACCTTTTAGCCAACGCCAGTGAATGTGTGGACGCTAATGGCTGCGCTGGCCGCGTCCAAACGGCCCCGGCTCCCATAATTACACGTGCGGTAAACCAAGATGCTGATGCCGATGCTGTCCAAGGAAATGATGACAGCTGTGTAATAATGTAACCCAGATGATAGCGTGTTTGTGCATGCATTGTCGTGTATGCATGTGTACGTGTCTGGCATGTGAGTGTGAGTGTGAGTGTGTGTGTGTGTGGATTCGTGTGTGTGTGTGTTTGTGAGTGTGTATATGTACATATATGTGTGTGTGTGTGTGTGTGTGCATGTGTGCGTGTGTGTGTGTGTATATATGTATGGGTGTGTGCGTGAGTGTGTGTGTGTGTGTGTGTGTGTGTGTGTCAGAGAAAGAGAGGTTACATTTTGCAGGCTGAATGCTGAGCGTGACAGCTTCTGCCACTCGATGCAATGGTTTGTCATCAGAATGGATAACTTGAAGTATCTCGTCTCCTCAATATGTCCAGGATCCTCCGTCCTCCGTAGCGGTCTGATCCTCCTTGCTTTGTGATTCTTTATTATTCTGCTCCCTCCCAACAGTGAATCTCAAGGCGGCTACTGTCTCTGACCTTTCCGGCATGACAGACGCATTATTGGGAGCAAAAATTCCACTCTCTTTTCCGCCGTTCTCTATACCCTCTGAAATAGGAGGTGCAGACTGCTAACTAGGCTCAGCCAGAATGGGCAAGACTTTCAGAAAATCTCCACAGGCAACAATAAGCTGGGTGGCTGTATATCCGCTTATTGCCCCACAGCAACCTCGCTATATTACACCTCCCACTCGTACACCTACATTGTACAGAGCAGAGCCATTTCTTCAGATAAGGACAGCATTTAGTGCTCAGATAGAAAGACAAAATGTGTTACAACAGATGATGTGTTGTATGGTACAGCATGGCAGTTGGAAAGGAAAGCTTGTGTTTAAGTGGGGGATGTTTATTGATTTTAAGTCTGAACTGATCTGCTAAATTTGTTACTTTGGTCACCGAAGCTTAGTTAACATTTATTTGACTGCAGGATCGGGTACTTAATTAAGAGAGAGTGGGAAGTGGTTGGGTCATTTACATGCACACACAGACACACAGCCCCACACACACACACACACACACACACATGCACGTGCACACACACACACACACACATATGATTTAATCCTGCATTTGACTTACATATTTGGCTCCCTTCTCAGAACAAGCAACAAAAGAACGTGTAAACACAGTTTGTTTTGTCTGGCTAATGTGCATAGCAACCTGACTCAGCTGCGTGTAGTATTGTGCAGTTTACTGAAGAGCCACACAGAGAAAGCAGTTCTTCATGGAAAGCATGCTGTGGACCTCATCCATGTGTACTCGCCCCCCCCCCCCCAAAAAAAAAAAGAAATGTTGAGGCACACTATTTATCAGAGATACTTGTAATATGAATAGATACTATTAACAGATTTTATGTCCTCTCATATAGATGAAGCCATTCTTCTCCACAACCTTGTTATCAGCACGACCCCCAGGTGGTCCGTTCCGCCATTACATTTCATTCATTAACATTAACGGCACCTTTTCTCCTGTTTTATGAAAGACTAACAGCTGCCTCAGGAGAACAAAAAAAACTGCACCGCAAAGCCCCTGTCACAGCTGAGAAGTAGCCACGGCCATCATGTTCGCAAGTGAACTGATGCGCAAATTCAACTGCATTTTTAAGTTGAAGTTAAGTGGTAACTATGCAGAGGGGATGTCCAGTAAAAATTGTGCGTATTAGCACACAGCAGTTATGAATGTACTATTGGTCCACCAATACCTCCCTGCTCCAATGAGTGTTCAGGGCTCTTGCTAAAAAAGGCTCCCGTGCCTAAAGCATACAGTCTGATGAATCGTGTGTCTGTAGCCATCAGTTAAATGTACTGGTCTGTTAGTTAGACACAAATAGAGAGAGGGGGTAAGAGATTGTTTACGCACACTGAGTTTATGACCCTCATGTTAATTGGGCCTCTAATTTACGGTCAGCTTTTTAACTGACGAAGCAGAGCTTGACTATCATGGAGGGGGAAGAGAGTGGAAAACTGGCAAGCTGCTTCCATAATTCAATTACCCATCACCCAAGCACAGGCCAAAGCATTGTGCAGGCGCTCGTCGAATGTTCAGCCCGCACGTACTCATTCATACTGTATCCCATTAAGAACTTAGCAGCCAAAACCTACGTGGCTTTCCGTTGTCTGCACAAAGTTGGTCTGGAGTTGAAAGCATTGCATGCTGGTCACAAGAGACTGCTGTCGAGGTTCACTTCCTGCTACACTTTTCCTGGCCCCTGTTGCTGCTGGCTTCAGTTCTAAAGCCGGAGCCTCTGTCTGGCTCCGCCTCTGCTGGCTCCGCCTCTGCTTTATTCATAGTTCAGAGTGAGCCTCATCTCTCCAAGGTGACGTCCAGAGGCGCCCAGTAAAGTTTTGAGTGCCGGACAGTTTTTTTTTTCCCTTGCAGGTCACAGTAGTTGTTTTAATGTCTTTCCTAATGAAACAGGACTGCTGGACTTCTTTGTCCCCCCCCCCCCCCCAGCTGAGATACTCTACAGGATCTAAATTACAGTTAATTTACTCCAGTGTAGAACGAGAGGCTGTCTGCTACATACATTACCTATAGAGCATATCAGACAGCCACATTACCTGCAAATTACCTCCATCAGCCAGACACATTACCTGCCGAACAAGTAAGTCAGTCACGTTGCCTGCAGAGTAAATCAGTCAGTCATATTACCTGCCCAGTAAATTACCTGCATGTGTACTGAGCCTTATCACAACACCTGCAGATATATTCAGCACATCACAATACCTGCATATATTCAGAACATCACAGCACTATGCCTGCCTAATATATCCAGAAATGCCATAATACCTGCAGATATATTCAGCATACAGGTATCACAGTGCTATAATATATATTCAGCATATTAAATGTCTGCAGATATAGTCAGTATATCAAAATATCTACAGATGAATTCACCATAGCAGCTGCAAAACAACCTTATTATCGAACGGTGCTGAGTGTGGTAAAATTGTAATGCGTACGAGCGAACCTTGCTTCCCTGCTGTTTCTTCTCACATCATGGCCCGGCGCGGATGTCATAATAATACAGTCACCTGCCGATGCAAACGACCTGTTGAGCCGCCGGCGGTCACATATCCAATAAGATCCCCTTTTTAGAAGTGAATGTGGTCCCATCACTCCCTTTCATGGGGAAATATAAAGGAAGGTTATTTTATTCACAGCCAGGGGGTGCGTAGAGTGCTGCCGGCAGGTGGGAGGAGGGGTGACCCATCAAATTGCTCTCCGCTGTTAAGCTGAGTGTCTGTGAAATTGGTAAATCAACCTGTGAGGTGGGAGATTTTCTGTTGTGTCATATCCGACTCATTATAGACAGTGATGTGGTGACAGCTGACAGTGACTGTGCTGTTCAATTTTCCATTTGTTATTAAGTCGTAGCGTTGCTAGTCTTCAAGTTTTTTAATGCTACTCGAGCATTTAACAAATAATTATCCGCAGCGTTACATTTTTTGATATCCTTTCATGGTAACACTCGGACACATTTTTCAACTTGTTCCAAAGTGAACTGTTTTAGTACCTAATTGATTCACAGTTGTTTGAAAGACTGACTGTTTGGCTGAATTAAAGCTTAAATTATTCAGGTGACTGACTAGAGCTGCCAGTGAGAAACAGCCAAATCAGAAACAATCTGGGAGAAATACTGACTAATCAGGTCCAAAAGTAAAAACAATCCTGTAGGTCGTAGTTTTGGACCCAATTTTCTTAGAGTAGATCTTAGTATATACTGTGCGTGCATGCGTGCGTGCGTGCGGCGTACGTGCGTGCGTGCTTGCATGCATGCTTGTGTGCGTGCATGCGTGCGTGTGTGAGTGATCTGAATACTAAGGAACCAGTTAGGTACGGTGGCCCATAGGTGTCACACGAACGCAAAATCCACAACAACACGGCAAAAGCCACAACAAAACGGCAAAAGCCACAACACGAATGCAAAAGCCACAACACAAATGCAAAAGCCACAACACGAATGCAAAAGCCACAACACAAATGCAAAAGCCACAACACGAATGCAAAAGCCACAACACAAATGCAAAAGCCACAACACGAATGCAAAAGCCACAACACGAATGCAAAAGCCACAACACAAATGCAAAAGCCACAACACGAATGCAAAAGCCACAACACAAATGCAAAAGCCACAACAAAACGGCAAAAGCCACAACAAAACGGCAAAAGCCACAACAACACGGCAAAAGCCACAACACAACGGAAGTGACCCACAACAAAACGGAAGTGACCCACAACAAAACGGAAGTGACCCACAACAAAACGGAAGTGGCCCAAAACGGATGTTGACAATGAAAGGGGCGGGGCCGACTAAGCGGACAATTGCCTACACACGTGGACGAGGACAGAGCCTGCCAGTTTGAGAAGTAAGTTTATTTATTATTTTATTTAGCGCTAACCCTTTGTTTACCCAGGGTAGGTACGTGAAACGTTGTTCGCTAGGTAACTATACGGTGGCCCATAACTTAAAGTTATCTAAATGATCTAGCTAGCTAGCTAATGCTAACGTTACTGCATAGCAGCTGGCATCATAACGGCCTAGCTAACGTTAGCCAACATAAAAATATAAAGAACAATATTGCTCATTTGTGACAATCATATAGCGATAGTAATCATAGTTACCTAGCGAACAACGTTTCACGTACCTACCCTGGGTAAACAAAGGGTTAGCGCTAAATAAAATAATAAATAAACGTACTTCTCAAACTGGCAGGCTCTGTCCTCGTCCACGTGTGTAGGCAATTGTCCGCTTAGTCGGCCCCGCCCCTTTCATTGTCAACATCCGTTTTGGGCCACTTCCGTTTTGTTGTGGGTCACTTCCGTTGTGTTGTGGCTTTTGCCGTGTTGTTGTGGCTTTTGCCGTTTTGTTGTGGCTTTTGCCGTTTTGTTGTGGCTTTTGCATTCGTGTTGTGGCTTTTGCATTTGTGTTGTGGCTTTTGCATTCGTGTTGTGGCTTTTGCATTCGTGTTGTGGCTTTTGCATTCGTGTTGTGGCTTTTGCATTTGTGTTGTGGCTTTTGCATTCGTGTTGTGGCTTTTGCATTCGTGTTGTGGCTTTTGCATTTGTGTTGTGGCTTTTGCATTCGTGTTGTGGCTTTTGCATTCGTGTTGTGGCTTTTGCATTCGTGTTGTGGCTTTTGCATTCGTGTTGTGGCTTTTGCATTTGTGTTGTGGCTTTTGCCGTTTTGTTGTGGCTTTTGCCGTGTTGTTGTGGATTTTGCGTTCGTGTGACACCTATGGGCCACCGTAGTTAGGCTATGCATTCAGATGTACATACTATGAGTCCGATTTAAGTTACAAAATACTTTTGAAAATCCAAATGTGCCATCTTTCTTTTTCACTCTCATGTGATGTTGACAACATCCAGAGTCTTTAAGCTGGCATAGCTTTGCTCATGGAGGTGTCACATAGAATTCACTCAGCCATTTATGGCACGATCCTGACCTTAAAGCTCTTGATGCAAGTGGTTGAACTGGCTAAACTACAAATCCCATCATTCTTAGCAGAACAAAAAAGTCTTGACAGCCCACAGCTGAACATATCTCCCCCAGTCTGCTAAAGTGCTGGTGCCCAGACAGCCAGGACAGCTTCCAGGATTTAAGCACCACCAGCTGAAATGAGAGGAATTTAAGCGCCCTAAACCAAAATTAGAGGAAGTCTGTAATCTTGCTCTGTAAACTGTAAAAGCTCTACTAAAACTGTCAATCATTTATCCTCCATATACATTTTTTTGCCTTTTTTTTTTTGTGTGGGTGTGCATGTGCGTTTGTCCTTTTGCATGTGAGTGATTACGTGCTTGTGCGTCTGCGAACCGTTAGTATGTGCAATGCGTGTCACGTGTATGTGAATGAGCATATGTACTGTGCATACCTGAGTACATGTGGGAGCACTGGTGCATTGCCATGAAAGAGGCAGCATTGTAATCCGTTTTGCCCAAATTTGCCATGTCAGTTATCTTCTGCTTTTTGTGTGGTTATCAGATGTTCTTTTTTCCCCCCTTTCGTCTGAAGACGAATGCATTCAGATTGTATTATTCTTCCTTTAAGATGCAAGCGCAGGGTGTGAAATGTATTTAAAGATGTTGCATCTTAATAAGATCTCTTCTTAAAGGCTAAGTGTGCTTTTTTGTCTCCCCTATCTCCTATTAGAGCAGTGAAACAGGAGGTTATTAAAGACCGTGTTAATCAGATCGATTTTTTTCAAAGAATCAATTTCCTCAAGCCCTTTCTCATTGCGATCAATTTCCGCCAAAGGACAATGCTCAGGATTTGTACATTGTTTTGTTTTTTTGTTGAACTGTTGAACTGTTTCAGTTACTGTGAACGTGAGCAAAGTCTTTGCAGCATTAGCATTAGTACACAGCACTGAGAGGCGTTTCACGGTTGTTTTCCAAGAATGAATAACTGTTCCTTCCTCAAAAGTTATGAAGTAAACGCGTCGCAATAGCATTCAGTCTTACTGTGCTGTAAGTGATTTTCATTTAGAAGTGCGGCGGTTGCATTGGCTTGTGTGCGGTAGCTTTTATGATGGTCAACGTGAGGTTAGAAACAGGTTAGAAAACGTAGTGACCCTGAAATACTTTAAGCAGTTTAATTGCTTACAAAGTTATGCTTCATGTTTTCTTTTTTCTCAACAAAACCACTCTAGATATGATCATAGTGTCAGGCACATTGCGCTGTCTTTCGTCCATACTTTACACAGCCAGCCTTGCCACAATGCCAAACCCTCTACTAACAATATGCCTTGACCTTTTTTTTAAGCCTGCTAAGCTAACTGCCTCTATGATCCACTAGCCTATTGCATTTTTTTTTCCTGGATCTCATTGATACAAACCAGTAGCTGAACCCCAACCTACAGACTCTAATAGCCATGCATTTTCAGCCTGGATCATAATGGACTGGGTTTTATGTTCAGAAAAGTGATGAAGAGGGTAAGCGAGGTAGCTGGGAATGGTGAGAGTAGAGGTAGCTGGGAATGGTGAGAGTCGAGGTCCGCGGCAAACTAAAGAAGACCTACACCTACTACGCTTCTATTTATTTTGTCCCCCTCTCTTCCATGCAGGTCATGTAATTTATCAATAAAATAAAAAAATAAAAAACTAAGCGTAAATAACAAATGTATTATAAGTGCAGTTCTTCAATTAAATGACCCTGCAGGTTCACCATTCCTAACATGCAGGTCATCTTCTTTTAAAAGAAAACTTCTATGAAACAGCTCCCGGCAAATCATGTCCATAAGTTTGTTTTACATATTGAACTCCTGTCATAATTTGACTGGCTTTGTGCTTCAAGTTTATATTAATAGGAGGAGACTGAGCCCCAGGACTTTGTAACCTATTCGCTAATTTGGTATCTGATTCATCAAAGTAGAAGAGAAATGAAGGGACTTTAGGGATTTTTCTTATATACAGTATGCTTTCACCTCAGTATTCTAGATGGGCTTGACATGCTGTCTAAGTTGTCTCTCTGACTGGCCTCTCGGGCTCAACGATTCCCTGTTCAATGTGTCCAATTGCAGACAGGATGCAAGATAGGCCACCTCGAGTGACAGCAGTTGCACTTTTAAAATTCTCGTCGCGTCAAACAAAACAATCACGCAGCTTATTTGTCGAGCGCTGCGACACGCGTACCGCACACTGCTCCATAAAGTCTGGGCTGTATTTCAGGTTTATGTCTTTTCAGAAAATCATCACCGAAACATCTAATACAGAGGGGCTTTCCTGCATTGCTTTAAGGTTCCATATTTCAATTTGTTTGATTTACTTCTATAGGGTTTTGTTCCATTATTTACATTTTATATATTTTCCATTTGCGCCGCTGTACTTTTATCTGATGTAGTATGTGGCGCAGCCTGGATGGATTTTACCCTTTTAGTAGTTTATGAATGCAGATGCTGTAGCACCCCTCGCACCGAAAATATTACGTGACAAATGATATTGTTTTCAATATCAATATGTTTCAGATGAATGGATTTTGATGGTCCCGTATTGCATCGTCTGATGTCATAACTCAGCAAGCCTTAAGTCAAGATTTCTGCAATCTGTATCATTGATTTATGGAAAGTAACATGACAATTTGTCAAGAGCAGAATGAGCTGGCACATGTTCAGATCTCACTTAGATTGCTCTTTCTCTTTTTCAAGTATGGACGCGCACTTACTGGCACACACACACACATGCACACACACACACATACACTACACAGTTACCCTCCCAATACCATCTTTCCAAGAAAAGCTGGTTGGAGGGAAGCTGAAAAAGAGAGCACAATATCATTATCTTCACTGTTTATATGTGCTTATATTTTGTTCCTGCCTTGTACTTTATATCCATGAGATGAGCCCAGGCAATGATGCATTAAGCAGTCAAGTGCTTGTCTTTTTTCACTTTCCTTTTTCATTCAGCACATTCATATATCAATAGACATCTAAAGTACACTGTGACTCGCCATTTCTCAAATCCAATTCAGAAAAACAGGGTACACCTCAACCAGCATTATTCTTGTCATCACTGACGTTCGTAACAATGGCTTAGCAGTAGTAGAAGCAGTTATCTAGCAGTAGTAATGGCTGTCATAGTCATATAATTAACAACAGTTAACTATTATTACTATTATCATTGTTATTATTATTATTATTAAATAAATTTATTTTTATAACAGTCGTCAGTACTGCTCATTGACTGCTAAGAGCAAATGCTTGTTAATAATAGGGAAAATGTGTCAGTAGGGTCCAGTGCAGAATGGAGTCTTAGAGCTGGTAGGAAGCCATTATTGTTCCTCAGCATGAAAGTACAATGCCTATTGCCTACAGTCCTGTTCTGGTTCTGTGTATAGACTACACAGCTGAAAGACAGTATTGTGAGTGCATATTTATAACCTGCAGCAAGCTAAACAGATAATTCCAAACGCAATGATTATCTGGGAACTGAAGCTTATCCGTGTGATGTGATTTTTGATCGCGTCATTTCCATTCTTCGAGCCACTACCAGGTTTATAGCACATAAATGGTACCTTTGCACACATACAAATTAGCTAATAAAAAATAAATCCACCTCCAAATGCATGATATTAGCAGGCATGAGTGCTATACCTCGATAAATGAGCTGTGGGCAACACAGCACGGAATACGCACGTCTATGTGCTTAAAAACTTATAATGCCGTTTCTATGCAATCTGCAGGTCTATGCGATTTGTGCATTGTAATGATTTATTAAATATTTATATTTCAATAGATCCTACATAGAGCTGCAGATTGTCGGCCTAGTAACTGCATTGTGCAGATGGACCCTTCATAATCTCATACACATAAACGTACAAATTGCCTCGTGCTGGCTATTGCTTGCCGTGTATTTTCTGGTCAGTTCCCCAGGATATCCTTGGCCAAATTGCTTATTCACGAGGAGACGGAGAGAGTGGTGCTATCCCATTTCAGCCCGGGAAGCAAATATCCTCCGAGATCCTCCAGGCTTATAAAACACGCCTCTAAGTGGTATTGATTATAGACCTCTCCCTCAACCCATTACTGTGTCTCAGACCGCTCCTTTGCGTCGGGAAAGCTGGGGATGTGTTTCCTGCCCGCCTTTTTACGGGGATGCGGGTTTTAGTCCTGCCGCATCCCTAAAGCATTTACGTACCAGAAGACCAGAATGGACTTGCTTACTCGCTCAGCAAATGTCCCCGTCCAGGGAAACTCACATTCGCATCTTCAACCTGGATCTTTGCAGTGCTGAAAAAATGCAGTTTAAGCACCGCTTTCTCGTGAGCACCACAGCAGTGCCTGTGTTCAGCTGTCGAAAAATCTAGTTACCCAGAAAAGTTGATTTTTATTTTTTTTTGTAAACATGGCTTTATACACTGCAAACTTTAAAAAGTGCACCCTGTTAAGTTTTGTCAAAATTCAACAGCATTTTTTTCGTTCTGAATTTTAACTGAACACAATTGAAGGCTTGGTCAACATTTGTCCTTAACGTTGACTTGGAAAGAAATGTATATGTGTGGTATGTTTGTTTTCCACACAAACTCAGTGTGACCAGTTATATCGGCCAAGTACTGAACTCTCCAAACTTCTGTGCTTCAGACGAGTCGAAGAACATTTAACACTCATTTATTTTTGAATAAATATTGTGAAGTATTTAGTCCTATAAGGACTTTTTATTCATACTCAGTTCTTTTTTACAGGGTGTGCTCTGAAGCCTACAGGTCCAAAGTCTGGATACTTGCATTCAAACTCCATTAAAACCAAGACATTTTACTCAAGATGTCTCAAAGCATTTAACCCTGGAATAAAGTAGACTTTATTGATTCTGAAAGTGGTCATATTTATTTTAGCAGCAGCAGCAGGCAAGAAAGAGGCACATCAATAGAATTGTTGATGAGCACCTTCTCATGAAGATGAGTTGAGTGCATTCCAATCAGACACCCCAACCAATCCTGGCTTACAGCTTCTTGACCTAAACCTGGATGGTCCACTCAGGATCCTTATAGCCTTCAACTATGACTGCAATATGCTATAGAGACCTTATGTAGCATTCTATGTACCCGTTCTGATGTTCAGGATTATTGTCTGTGAGGAAACTGGGGTCACCTTTGAACAGGACTGAAAATAATAGAATGCCTTGTTTTCATTACTCACTTGATTCAGTTTCAAACAGTTTTCAAAGTCAAGGGCTCTACGCACTCGAATAGACGGACAGGGGCACGGCAAAGCGCCGTCACTGGGTCACACTACAGTGTTCCCCAAGTGCTGCAACGTCGCTAACGACCCGCAGCTAAGAAATGGCTTTTTAATTAGAATTTAGAATTAAAATCTTATCAATATCGCTTTTTGAAACTGTGCCAAACCTATTTGCCATTTCAAGTTTATAGAAACAGCTTGTGAATACCTTCTCTCAAGCCTCCCCCTCCCACCCTTAACCTCGAATGGCTCTGATCCCTGAAGCTGCCGCCGAATATAAAAGACTGCAGTAAACATGGCAATATCACAAAATCAGGAGGTTATCTTCAAAGGCATTTTTAAAAGGGTAGCAGTAATGATGGTGCTGCAGCGCAGACCACAACCCCCTCCCCAAACCCCCCTCCCCAAATAAAATGAAGAAATGTCTGTGTTCGGCGAACATTTTAATGACAAATCTAAATAAAAGAAACACAAGACGAATCAGTTCATTCATTAAGAAACGTATATTTTTAAACAGGCTATGTAGTTTAATTATATGCATTTTTCAGTCTTAAAAAGAAAGACTGGATAAATCCCTCAAAGTGTAAGAGGCTCTTGCTTAGAAACAGACATGATTACTGATATCCCCTGCTGTGCCTTTAAGTGTATTTACATACCAAAAAGAGGTTTACTCATTATTAAAGTAATAGGCAGGACAATTCAGTGAGGCGAGAACATTTTTTTTATTGTTATTGCTTCCACTGCAAAGCAACGACAGGCGTGCTTACAGCTCCAGCAGACCAGAGGGTCACGCTGATACGTTATTATTCAGAGGCGAGGAGTTTCCATGGAAAATCCCCAACAGTTTAATTCTATAAAAACTGTGTTTTTCATTCACTCTCCAGTGAAGAGCTCAGATAATGAAAAATTGTCCGCAGGCCTGAAAAAAACCACTGATTTAGCTGCAATCGTTACCAAAAAGCAACTTGAAAAATTGAGGTGAAGGGTATGTTCTTTGATTCAGAGTCACAGACAGGTTAACTTTGTAATCCTCGATGCCTCGGTACCTTGCCCTGCTCCGAAGCGTTGCGTCTACTTAAGCAGGACTGATTCACCCGCCCACTCAGGAGATCAGCACAGCTGCTGCGGCTGCTTCATCAGGCGCGGAAATTAATTGAAAACCGCGATTATCTCCGCTCAATCTGGCCCTGGGTCAAAACACAGAAAATGGTTAACAAAAAAATTAAAGCCAAATAAAAAAAAATGAAAAAACACTTCTATTATGTCTGGAATCTTCAGACACCACAAGCTGATTCAGCTTAGATGGTGGCCTCCTCTTTTTCCCCCCGCTTTACACCCCCTACAATGTATGAAAAAATTATACCTGCTGCGGCGGCCTAAATATTTTCTATTTTTCTCTTCTCACCCATGAGAAAGCATATCCGCGGCGCAAATGGGTTCGACTGCGGGGATTCTGCTGAGTTTCAGTCGCAGAACAAGAGAAGCTTTTTCAGGAGCTGTGTGGTTTGTCCACCAGCAACACAGTCGGGCGGGGGTTGGGATTGAGAGGGCGGAGGGGGGGGGTATTCGGGCGACGCAGCAAAGGTGAAGAGATACCGCACCTGCCGCTTGGACAAACTGGTCGAAAGGTTACATCAACAGCACTGTGATCACAGAACACGCATTGCCAGGTTCATGGGTGCTCATAGCAAATGACAGCTTTCGTCTGCTACCCTGCTACCCCCCAACCGCCGACTGCCACCTCACCTAAATAAGGCCCGATGAGTAGCTCTGATGGATGTATTGATCATTACTCAGTGCCCATGTTCTTGCGTTGTTTCTTTTAAGTAGCTACCAGTCTTTTTAATGGCTTGATCGGCAATTTATATGTATTGCCGATTTACTGATTGTAATTGCCGTTTCATTAGTAATCGTGAATCTTCTGCCATTTGTTGATCACTAATTAGCCGTAGTTTATTGATTGTTAATATGGGAGCTATTTTCTACATTAATATTAATATGAATGAATGCGGACAGACGAAGTTTCAAGAGAGATGAGCCGATGCCCGAGAGACAGCATACAACAAAACCATCTCCTTTCCCCTGAAGATCTCTTATACCGGGCCCAAACAGTTAATATGCAGTTATGAAAGAAGTGGGTAAGTCGGCTCATTTAATTGTACAGTCTGGAATTCAGAGAGGCCTATTAGGACCAGTACAATGTTCTCCTTTATTGCCCTGTCAGTCATATTTTATTAATAGCCATACATCATTAATATCCATACTGCAAAAGACAAAATGGGCAAATTGCACTTAATCTTTTTGTTTTATGAGTAACTTTGTGAGTGTGCAGCTTGTCCACCTACAAAAGGGGAGCTTGTTGAAGCACGTCCTATGTACTTTCCTGTTAACAGACCTCGTCATGTGACATCGCTCTTGTTCTCTTTGCCACCCGCCGTGTGCATTTACTGTCACACAATCGCTGAGCCTCCAAGCATTCTGAACCTGCACTCAGGCATTCTAACACTTTTTTAGTACAAAAATTATGTTTTTTTTACGACCACGACAATGAATATTGGTGAATGCCGGACCGTTAGGTTAAAGGTCGCGTTTAAGGACTGAGCCAACGTCGAACAGCAAATCTTTGCACATTTTTTCCAGCTCAAATCCCCCAAGGGCTGAATGAATCCCCTTCTCTCTTCTTCTGAGACATGCTGTTACATCCCCCAATGATCAAATGGGAATTTCCTTGCCTTGCGAAAGAGCCCCCTTGTATTCCCATGGAGACAGCGGGCAGCCTTGCTCCCTGTTATCCGACTGACTGTCAGTCTGACAGCTGCAGTTCAAAAGCATTTCGCAGAAAAAGATGAGTGTGGCTTTGAGTAGCACGTTATTTTCCACTGAGGATTCAGTGACGTATTGATCCATCCCGGTACCCCATAATAATGTATGTCGCTATGGAATCTTTGGAACCTTCTGTGTAAACCCAGGGTTATGATCTATTGAATTTCATCAGTCACAATGCGCAATATCGGGCGGGAAACTGAGGTCATCTTTTGTTCATCCGCATCCATGAAGGATGTTATTCAAAGTTTTTTGAGAGAAATGCAAACTCCCACTGTCCTGGACTGAGGAAGAGACGGCAGCTGTCCTGAAAGGTTTGATCGGTATTTATGAATCAAATCTTAACGGGGATTGCCGCGCATACGCGGCATCAGAAGCAGGAGGGCTTATCGCCTGACAGCTGTCTCTTACCTCTCCTGCTCTCGGCCTATCAGCCGGGGGCCCAGAGATTCAGTCTCTCTCCCATCGGGGTACAGTGGCGCGTCTGACTGAGGGGTGCCGTCCATCACACCATTAGAGCTCCTTGTCCCTTCTCATTTTTTACTGGGTAAAGGTTTCATTCTTTGTTTTTTCTCCACTGATTGGAACAGTCTCTCCCACCCACTGAGAAGAAATCAAGGGATTTCTGATATAGAATGCCCCCCCCCCCCCCCCCCCCTCTGTCCTTCTCCCACTGCCTTCCACTACATTTAAAGTAAAAACTGAGATCGGGGGGAAAAAAGCTTTTTTCGGTCCTAAAAAAGTATCCCTTTTGTGCTGAGCATACAGACATGGCCTGCTATGATCGAAGCGATCACTCTGGAATAAAAGTTAATCAAACAACACAAGGTAAACACAATAAAACAATGACATTAAGAAAGACATACAAGAAAGCTCAATAAAAGACCTTTAAAAAAAGGATATTTGAAGTGTAATTTAAAAAGGAGGCAGGAGAGATCAAACAATATGCACTGCAGCCTTGTATCACAGTGGAACTCTTATTGTTTTCCTCTCTAACTAATATTGGCAAATCGCTCACTGCAAACTCAAGTATTTCCCAGCTTCGCCGGCTCAAATAAGAACCTAATCTTTTCCACGTTTTTTTGTTTTTGTTTTTTTACCTTTTCGGCACTCAAAATAAATAATGGTCTTCGATTTCAATGAAGCGTGTAGACGGATGAAAATAACTACCGTTTCAAAATTCAGAATGTATTATGTTCTGCTCTGTTTCCCTACAGGATAAGATGATATTCCTTGAGCTTGGTGCTAGTTATGTTGCAGTTTTCAGCTTGAAAGCTGTAGGGCATATTTATTCAATCAGGGCAGCTGGGTATTTTTGTAGTTTACAGCCGGCTTTGATTAATTAAGTGTGATATTCCTGGAAGAGTCGAAAATGAGGGAATTTAATAAAGTATTCGTAAAACCGTCTCGGCTCTGGCTGTCTGCGTGGCGCTGACGTTATTCTTAACACAGTCTGTTTGCTCCAGGTGAAACCTTTCCACCGTAGTATCTGTCACAATAGTGTCTGAAAGAGCTCGCGGTTCGCACAAAGAAAATGTGTTCAGTTATCACCATAGCAACTCGAATAAAGAGAGTTTGATTGCGCGTTGACGGAGCATCCCGTTAGCAGCGATAGTTGACCCGGCATCAAAACATTACTTTTTTTATTTATTAATGAGGCCTGTCTGAGTAATAAATCAGTGGGTGTGAGGACTTTATTATTCTAACGCTTCCTCCTTTTCATACCAGAAGGCAAACTATACATGTATGCTTTGTGTGAGGGCCTAATGATATAATGTAAACACCTACTCAGTGACACCTTTCTCAGCCCCATCGCCGAGCCATCTCAACACACTACATTCCTGAGGTTTTTTATCCTTGCATTTTTCCAGTAATTAGCATTAACACGGTGTAAAGTATTTTCCCATCACAGCTCAGTATAGTTTCTACATGTCTTGCATTAAGGTATTTGCCCCCGTAAGACAGTGAACTATTGTAGTTCAACATCTGCGAGTGCGAAACCACGGAGAGACGTTTTGCACAGATGGGGGTAGGGGGGAAATGAAATGCCATGGCCTGCGTCACACACAACGACACCCCTGTGTTTGTTTTATCGGGCCATCGGTACCAGCCCTGATAATAAGGAGGCGATGACAAGGCCCGCATCGGACCCGCAGCTGCAGGTGTGGGACGGTGTTTGGACAGGGAGGCTCAGCTTGCGTCGTCCCCGGCGTTGTTTGATCCGAACTTTATCCTCTGTCAGCTACGTCCGCGGGCAGACTCCCACCGACACAAAGAACCTACAGTAAGACCGCCAAATCCGTCACGATACGGCTTCCTGTTCTCATGATCCGCAGCGAAGCGCTCGCCAAGCCTGGACTTTTCTTCTTACGCTATCTTCCCTCAGCAGTTTGCTCGATCCAGCATCTGTCGTCTCCGTGGTTTTCTTTCGAACCCAATTCATCTTTCATTGTCTTTGCACGACTCCCATCTGCCTGAAGAGAGTAGCCTTTGAAAAGAACGCCTTTTAGAGGAGCCCTGGGATTTTCATTGACTTTACAGCTTATGGTTTTACCCAAGAAATGCTTGAAAAAAAAGCACTTTCCTATGAATACTGATCCAGATTTTCATTCCATGCAAAGAGGTTGCAACAGTAAAGATTAAATTGAGAGAGGTTACTTGAGGGAAAGACTGGTACCTTACATAGTTCATTAGATTGACTTTAATCAAAATATAAGACAGCATTGGAGCACAAAGAGCTACATTTCCAGGGGAAGATCTAAGGTCGTATAGCTTAGCTGCTGGGCTCAAGTCTGCATTGATGTTGGCCGTCCTGGCCTTCGGTGATTTGCCCAATACGCTCCAATTTGAAATTCTGTCAATTATGCCAGGTGATTGAGGACTGAGACGTAGATACGGTACAAATATCCAGTTAATACTCTGAATAGTACAATGTAGGACATTACTTCAATTTCTCATCCTGGTGACATTATGCAATGTATTTCCCACAATATCCACAGGGCGCCCTAATATTCCATTGCAATTACCACTCTCCTCTCTCTGGTATAATTCTGTGGGAACATGGAATGCTGGTTGACTTATTTGGGTTTTATTCCGTCGGCTATTGCCAACTAGTCACCATTCTTTGACTACTGTGGTATGTGTCTGGAAGAGAAGCAGATTTTGTCAGAAAAAAAGCAAGAGGTTGTATGCCAGCCATTGTATTATAGTGTTGAAGTACTGCCCGACCATTTCCTAGCTGACAGTCTCACAATGTTGCTGTAATGTTGTAACAGCACATGCATTACAGGAACGTTATGTGAGAATGTTATGTCTTTTCACAGAGTTGACTTTGTGAAAGTTCTTGTACCACCCATACTGTTACTCGCCAGTAATCCCAATAACCTCTTCTCAGAGTTATGCGAAAGCACTTCCAAACATAGCCCTGCTTGCGGGACGTTCCTGAGCTGTGAGACGCTGTACCTAGAGGACATTGTCAGAACAATAACCTGCCTCCTATTTCACACTACGCTTTTCTTGGTGAGAAAAAGTCCCTCTATGTGCAGTCAAAGAACAAAAAACTCGACTACAGAAATCTCATGTTTCAAAAAAAAAAAAAAAAAAAAAAACCCCACTTGTGTAGACAGAGAAGGGAATGCCTTAAAGAAATTAGTCTTGGCTCACAGAGCCGCTGAACATTACCGTCTTTAAGTTATTTACGAGAGCGATTACCCTGATTATTATTTCAACAATACCAAGCTATGCACTTTCAAGGGTTGCCAGTCTGGGATTTTTGATGTTAGGTTGGTGTTGGAGTTCTTGCCAAGAACGGAGGAGGGCGGCTGAGATATTGCGTCAGTATTCGAGCGAGGGGGAGGGAGGAAAACAAACGCGACTTCAAAAGGGCCTTAGTACTACAGAGGGCCCCTGTTTCCTGGGCCTGTTCCCACTGGCTGACCCAGCGCTTTTGTTGTGTCCTGTTGTGTCTCCCCTTCAGCCCCCAACGAGCCACTGCTGTGCAAATTTGCAGACGGAGGGCAGAAGAAGAGACAGAGCCAGAGCAAATACCCGCAGAACGGACGGCCGTGGCACAGAGAAGGCGAGGTGAGTACCGCGGGCCGTCTCACCTGCGCTTCCCAAGCAGCTGAGGACCTGAGTTAGCCGTCTTTGGATTGCCCCGATAAAAACCACACTGTGGCAAAGAACTCCAGTCACGGAAACCTCGAGTCGTTGCTTCCCTGTGGCGACATTGCTTCATGCATTGTACAGTTTCCTACATGCTTCGACATAACATCGTGCTTCCCACAAAACAACAACGTGGTGAAACCAGAAATCGCAGCACGTGAAGGTGTGAGAAGCTTTTGTCCAGAATTTGACTCGGCTCAGTTAACATGCTGTCTTATAACCAGGCACTTCATTTCCACTTAAGTCTCCAAATGAGCCTGCCGATGGTTAAATCCAAGCCATGACCTCTCACAGCACCACAGTGACATTGCATAGGGTGCAGGGAATACCAGTCAGCGGGCAATGATATAATAATCGCCTCAACAGGGGGATCATTAGGAGCCATATTCGGCCATTTTGGGGCTAAATACCATCTGTATCCAAATATATCCTGAAAGACTGTCACTAATATGATTTTAAAAGAGGCGGTGGGGGAGTTGGGTTGCCCCTATACTGTAAACCATAGGTGTCAAACTCCCGGCCCGCGGGCCAAATCCGGCCCGCCACGTCATTTTTTGTGGCCCGCGAGAACTTAATTATCTGACGCGGAATCCGGCCCGCCACGTCATTTTATGCGGCCCGCGAGAACTTAAGTATCTGACGCGTGTATCTACGTGGCTGGTTAACGGGGATTGACTTTTATGATATAACAGACAAACGCAGACGCGGACGCACACCCGCGGTACATACGTTAAATAAAACGTTAAATGAAGTTTGTATAAAAAAAAATTTAAAAAGGCGATTGCACCCCCCCCCTCAACAATTACAATCGAGGTCCGCGAAAATCCCAAGTATGGTTATATTTATAGTCTTACAGTTACAACCGGCCCTTTGAGGGCAACCATAATGCTGATGTGGCCCGGGGTGAAAATGAGTTTGACACCACTGCTGTAAACGGTAAGAAAAGCATAGAGTGCTTATGAATGCCTAGCAAAATAGTGTTGACATTAAGATGACTGCACAAAAAAGTAAAAGCCCATCGGTTATGACAGCAGATGTTAACAGCTGGGTGACACTTGTACAAGCGCTCCTAGATCCCTAATAGCAGGACTGTTCTGGAGTTAATACACAAAGATGGACGAGGCTGCTCGTGTCGGGTAATGGCAGCCACCGTGGGCACAAAGGAAACCTGGGGAGCGGGGAAGACTTTGGGTCGTGCTGCTGAACAGAAGCAGGACCGCTCTGCACTATCAGCTACCAGCCATTTTTCATTTCCCCTCCCGCTCCGCGACAAAGCCGAGACGTAATAAACATCTGCTCACCTCTGGAGCCTGCTCCGTCCACACGTTTATTTATCTTTATGTCTTCAAAGCTCCTCTTTTGACCTTTGATACTCCTATAAATAAGAAGAAAGAGAGGACTAAAATAAAGCGTCCCCTCTCACAAAGCTATCATGGCCATTAAGTTCCAGACAGCGGTGAAAGGAATGAATTGAGCTGGTTGGCCGTGGAGGAAATCCCACGTTCATAGATCTTCAGTAAAGATGGGTCTGGAGATGGTACGCTTTTTAATGCTGTTCATCGCAAGCGCCATGCCTCTCTTCAGCCTGCTGGTAGCACAGTAAAGTGGGACAGAATGGCAGCTGATCTAGCATTTTATTTATGTTAGCTTTTGTTGAGAAAAGCCATTGGACTGACTGTGTACCTTGTATGTTTATGTTGGTCTTCACAAAGCCTATAAACAGTAGATATATGTCTGAGTTTGAGCTTGGCCCAACATGGTGCCAGCCATTTTTGTTATATTATATTCATTTTTCATATTATACTACTCTACTTCAAGTTATCAACAGGATGTTTTTCTTTCAAAAAAATAGAAAAAAAAGAACAATCAAAAGTTTTGCCATAAATTACACAAGAGACAAAAATCTTTGTTTTGATATTCCTCACCAAAGTTTATTTTTCTTGTATTCATCAGAAAGTCGAACATGAAAGTATGTGGAAGCACAAAAAAAACATAAAACGGAGAGCATTCTATGCTGATGGCAATGCCCTGAATATATTTATGATCCTTTGTGCAGCTGAATGTATTCTCTATACAAAATTACAACAATTCTTTTGAACTCATGCTGCTCCTAAAACTTCTATAGAAGAGGAATAAAATTAGCTGAAATACAGATGGGAGTTGATCTCCAAAACAGCAGCTAAAATATTGTCAATAATCTTTCAAGCTAAAATACTTCTGAATAAACTGAAATTAAAATTAAAATGTAGAATAGCACAATAAAAAAGTCACAAAAAGACAGGTTCAAAAAAGTTGAAATAGCAATCATGAACACAAACACACACACACACACACACACACACACACACACACACACACACACACAAACATAGTTTGTTTTTTCAACTGGAAGAAGTCAGCACAAAACTCAACAACACACTCCTCAGTGTGAGGCCTGACATATGTTTGTTCTGTGAAGTACAAACCCCAACAGGTTGTAGATGGCCCAAGCAGCTCCTGCTGTTTCTGGAGCTGTTCTAAAAGGGCCTTGCTCTGCTGTAGGCCATCCCGTGATTTCATAGGTCAGCTGCACGCAGTCAGACACTCAAAGTTACCAGGTTAGGCTTTTACAAACCCGCTGATAGGGTGCAAGGCACTTTTACAGCTGTCTGCCACAAGAACAACCACTTTCCCCCGTTTTTGAAGGGAAGTTCAAGAATTAAGTACACGCAGACTCTCACTCGCACACTGGAATGACTCTAATCAAAAGTCCAGGACAGTGTCCTCCTGTCTCCTGGTTGGTTGAGCACAGCCATGCCTGACCTGTCACACTTCATATTAAACGGCTCTTCAGATTGTATTTAACGCTGTGAGTGCACTGGGAGAAAAAAAGCTTCACGTAGGTTTTTTTTCTAGGCTATGCATGCACAGTTACTACACTGTACCTACACCCATAGTTACTTTGTAATTACAATTTTCTAAATTTTTGCTTTACCCAGTTACTTAGGGCAGGTCAATATGAGGCAGACCAGGCACACTATACCATTGGCTGCAGCACCCAAGAAATATTACACGCTGTAGCCAAAATCTGCCGCTTGCAGCAACTCTGTAAAAGGAGAGAAATCCCTCCTGTGGGAGCATTCACAAGAATGCGGTCGACGGACCGCTACGCGCAGGTTATTGGAAGCAGCAGAGGGCCTGTCTCTGACTGTGATCTGGGATTTGTTGAAATCCACCATAGAGAAGCATTGATTAAAGCAAGCTTCATACGTGATGGAAAGTGCGTGTGTGCAGCGGCACGCGGCGGCCTTATTTGTGAGCTTCTCGGCTTCCTGCCGTGTGCAAATATTTAAACAAGCAGGCCGATGTTTCTGGCAAGCCAGACGGCCATTTCACGACGTAAGTGACATACGTGTGCAAATTGTGAAAATACTGAGCTATCCAATGCCTGCCTACAGCATATTTAATCTACAGAGTAACATTGAAAAATCAATAATCAGAAAAAGTGGTCCAAAAATGTGTGCGTTCAGGGGGTGAAGTCATGGTTGTGAGAAAATGCAGGACTCATGCATTTGTGATAAGCCTCGACCCTCCATTACTTTGATTCTTAGAATGATGTTAAAGACATAGCCTGCTTTCTGTATTAGTTTGTGACTTGAGCTTGCCATAAAAACCCAATCCCGGGACAGGTTTTTATGATATATTTTCTTAATACAATTTTCCAGGAAAATGGTCCAAAAAAGTACTTTAGAAAGACTGAAAGAACAGAACAGAGAAGAGAACATATAACCTTCTGGCATCAGGATGAATTTTCTCATCATATTAGAAAAAAAACCCAGACCGTGCGTGAGACAGTGTGAGAATTTAAGTCAGTTGTGTTTTTGTGTGTATAACATGTTTAACACATGTCGGTTTCTTTTTCTTTCTGTTTTTCAGACTGGTATGGCGTTAACTTTTGATCCTGCCATGCAAAATGGGTAAGGTCCTCTTCCAGTCCAACCACATCACCCTTATAGGCATAGCCATACCGCAGTTACTATTACTTGTTTTCCTATCAGCCGGTAAACATTGCCCTGTGTAGCCTTGCCTGCCTGCCGTAGGCCGGGGTTGGTTATTACAGGCATAGGAGGCCTCTTGGGACAAGAAAGGTGTTGCAAGTGGTGGACCCAGAAGAGGGCAGTCTTCCCTCTGGACCTGTGGTGGAAAAAATCTCAGGTGGAAAAAAAAAAAAGAAAAATAAATCATCCAGATGGAGACGGTGTCTTTTTGATGTGACATTAAACCAACTTCTACACTTGCTGTAGGGGGGGGTTTCATCAGTATCCCCGACAACAAATGTCAGTCTGGCTACTCAGTACAGTTTCAGATCAGCCAATGGCCACTTTAATTGGCTTAAGTTTCTTCTCCTCCAGCCGTCATAACCCATGTGTGGTGAGTGTTCTGGCACAACATGTCTGACTCTCATTAAGGGAAACTTACCATGGTGAAAGATATGACATTGCTCTATATTTAGTAGCCCATTAAAAAAAGCTGGATTTGCATGGATCAGTTAGTCTAAAGTAGCTTTAGCAGTTGAAAAATCAGGCTGGTTTCCATGCCCACGTTTCTCAGGTGACCCGGTCCAATCCAGTGCTCTAACCAGTCATTTTTTCAGTCTTGTTCCGGGTACACCTGTTTGTTTGTTTTGTCCTCACTCAGCATGCCAGGCAATTGAGTACACTCGAGTTTCATTTGGAAAACACAATGATTAGAGGATGACATCATCCTCCCCAGAATGTCTGTTCTATGTATAGGAAAACAGAAATCGCCCCCCTGTGTCATCTCTCCTGAAGCTGAGTGCTGTCTGTGATGCTGACTGCACGGGGGCCTCTATAAAATGCATGGATTGCCGGCACCAGGTTCTAAAATAGCGTGCACTGCGTACCCGGGCACTGAAACTGTATAAAAATAGAAGGTTGCGTGTAAGTATAATATACTAATCGCAGTAATTAGATTCACTGTGGGATGTGGCAGAGGAGTGTATGGGGCTGTGTAGAGGGGTACTAGAGTGGGACAGCGCAGATACAGAGCCTATTTCAGCTTTTTTTTTTTTTTTCACTTTTGGGTGTATATATTAGGGCCTTTGGCCCTTTTTACAGGAATTGAAATGGGAAACTGCATGGAAACAGGAAGGTCCATTTCAGGGATGTCCGGCCCCTGAAAACTCTTATCTCAGCAAAAAAAAAAACGTTTTCAATGTACAAAAAAAGAAAAAGTTGCTAACAAATACAAACCAAGTCATTAAAACGTACAAAATCTTGGCTACTTTGGTCATATTATTGGCAGATGTAACCAGAAAGGTCCGCTGGGGAGAATTATTATTCTGTGTGGGCCTGGAACGTTTGTGATGATGAAATCGACAGGAAGAAGACAAAGAAGAAGAAGAAAAAGAAGAATTCAAGTTATTGTAGTTATTGAAGTTATTGTATGTGAAGTTGTATCTGTGTTCTGTGTGTTCAGAAGGTACATAAGTTAATGTTCTTAAAGGCTGAGATTCTGTGATCATTGTGGATATTTCTGTAGGAAACCCTGAAAAGTGCTGCGTAGGTATGGGGCATGCCCCGCCAACTCGTAACTTGGCGGGTGGCATACCTGCCATCCCAATTCTGCAAGACTGGGAGAATGTGCAAAGCCGGCTGTGATTGTGCATGCTAATACCGCCGCAAATACCTTGCGCTCGCACCCAAAAGGGAATAGAAACCAGTGCGTCAGCATCTCCCAATCAACGTGATGTTTTGTGAACGTTTTGTTCGTCAGTCTCAACCTTAATTTTACTGCCGCTTCGCTTGAGCTGCGCAAGTTAATGGTAATCTCTCTCGTAAAAAGGGTACTTTGTAAGAGTTATAACTAATGGCCTTAACTGCATAAACAAAGCGTATACGGCTATTACAGCATACTATAAACGAACATTAAAATAGATAGCTTCAGAAAAATGCAGTGGATAGTGTTCTGGAGGATTCATGCAGTTTCATGAGGCAAAGGGTCTTTTTATTTGTGTTTCCAGAAGGATGTAACCTTATAAACATTAATAGCGGGTCATAAACATGATAGAATTTTCTCTCATGTATTTTTTTTTATTTTAAATCCTAAAAATACTAGCAACATTATTGTGGTCATCAATCAGTTGTCAAGCATATACTGTAGATCTCTAAATCTTTTTTCAATTCATCTGGGACACAATGGATTGAACTGAGTAAATATTACATAGAAATACAGCAAGGATAAAACCAACATCCACAGACAATATCATGCAATAACCAGTCAGTGATCTCCATGTGCTGAACTCAACACTTTTCAGTTTCAGGACTACTTGTAATGCATTGATTTTCCTCAAATGCTGTTGATTCCCATCTGCACTATCCAGCTTTGTCTTGCATAGCCCACAAAATATAGACTATCCTATATATGTAGCAAAGCACAGTTTGAGCTGATAAAAGCCTGACTGTTGGGATCAAGAAGCCATCAAAGGCTTCATAAAAGTTTAATGCTTTTTATAAAATGCAATATTTCTTGTTATGTCTGGTTGAAGCGAGGCGTGAGATGGAAAAGCGTGGCAGCGGTCCTCGGGCAGCGGGTTATTACAAAAAGGAGATGCCAAGCGAAGCCCTGGTCATGCGAATAACGGGCGCCTGCCCCGCGGAAATGGGAACGGTCGCGAGGAAGGGGAAGCCTTGACATTTGACACCGGCCAGAGGCGGTCCTGTACGCGGCCGCGGTCGCGGTCGCGTTCGCATGTTTTCTTCACTGGGTGCGTCTCCACCACCATCCCTTTTTCGAAAAGGAGGCTTGTCAGTTTGCAATTAAAGAATCCGTCATGTGAAAATGGCGCTTTGCCTTTCTTTTTTGGTTGAAATGTATATTAAATATAGAAATATACATATTAATAGCGTAACATAAATTTTTTATAGTAAAGCTTTTTTTTTTTGCTTTAGTTATCTGAGGACAGAATTCAAGCTCATGTTAGTACAGTGGCTGATGCTTTCATTTTTAAGGCAATGTATATTTTATGAGCACAATTTCCAGCAAGTAAACTCTCCTCTTTAGCCGGTGTATGTGATTAAAGAGTCTTCCACATTGTCGCTGAACTCAAAGCTCACATAATTTTATTTTCTGTGAGTAATGTGAAATCATCGCTATGTTACCACGTCTAAGGAAATAACAACACCCTCACATTTCTGTGACGTGCATTACAGCGCTCCCATGCCCACGCCAGCCATTTTGTAAAAGTCCAAGGGAACACAGCAGCTTCTGTGGACAGGGTCTTTAAATCATAACTGTAGCATCCTACTTATGGTATGAGGAAAGGTTTATGGCAGGCACACATTCTATCAGTAAATCAAAGAGAGCGTAGCTCTCCGTTTGTTTGTACTTTAAGCTAAATGGGAATAAATGATTAATAGGTCACCGTAGTGATTGCGAATTTCCCATTAGTTGATTTCCGTATTCAAAGTGAACACCGCAGAGGTTATGCCTTTCAGACTGCGGTATACATATGTGTTATAAGGAACGTAAGTCATGGATATTATTTTTGTTGCTGTTATCATATTATTGTATGATTAAATTCATTTTTGGTACGCATGCACAAATAATCTTGAAGGTAAAAAAAATCGCACTATTTCTGAGTTGAAAGCCATTGTCTAATGCCACTTCAAATGGCACACAAAAACATTTCCCAAAATAAGCCCCCCCTCCTCTCTACCTCTCTTTGAATCCCAATAAAAGCACCGTTAAGGAAAGCTTCAGATTTAGCTTTGTGTCAATAGCAGAATCAAGGAAACACAAGAGATGACAGGAAGGGATTGTAGGCCGTAATGATGGATTTCTTTCCTTGTAGGGAAGAAATTGCTAAATGATGCAACATAAATCAAACCGAGCTGTGGTATCTCACTGTGGGGAATGGAGGGGGTGTAGCCTTGTGGTACTTTTGACTATAAAGCAATGCAACTTTTTAAATCCAGTAAAAATTGTCCATTGCTGTGGAAGGCATATGAAGAATTCAATAAGATCTCCCATAATAGTGGTGTTGTTGCACAAAGGTATATACTGAGCGGGACACACTGTTCTAATGGATAACCTGCCAAATTGAGTTTGTGAAGAGCAAATGTCATGCGTTTACTTGTAATTCAAAGTTAAGGACAGACGTTAATTTAATGCAAGCCTAGGTGTTAGCGATGGCTTTGCGGAGGCGGGCTCGGTTTCTGTAATCTTCCTCTCGAAGGTTTTTGACGGTCGCCATTCTCTCCCCATAGGTTCTACTCCTCGCCTTACAGCATCGCCACGAACCGTATGATTGCGCAGACGTCCATCACGCCCTTCATCGCTGCTTCTCCTGTTTCCACATATCAGGTGGGTGTGGTGGCCGAAAGGGGAGGGGCCGTAGATATGCAGTTTGTAGGCAGAGGGAGGGAAAGGGGAGTGAAATAGATAGAGGAATGTCCACAGATCAATTATCTACAGCACATCTTTCTCTGCATCTATATGGAAGTCTAGAACATACCTCTGTTTTTGTACTATATGCAGTCAGAGAGAGGCATGTCCAAATATGTCTGTGTGAAATGTAAATATGTACTTAACATGGGGCCATATTGGCAGTGGTCTTCAATTGCTTTGGTTTATTATTGTTTAAATGACATATTTATGGTTTAAAATGTACAGTGACTGCAATGTGTAGGAAGCCTCAAGGCCGTTGTTAAATTGATATATTAATAAACATAATGCATTTTGTTTCACAAATGGTGTCCACAGTGAAAGAAACATGGCATTTGACATACCCACAGCCAGGTAGTTTCACTCTGTGCCATTGCTGCTGTTCTATTCACTCTCACACAGAGTGCTTTACTGCACTGGATGTGTAAATCACTGCCTACATCGCGTAGATATTTAAGCCTGCACAGTAAATCATAAAACTTCAGAATTAGGAAAGGAATGTTTATGTATTTGGAAATATTTGCATATTTAAAATGCCAAATGCTCCACTGAGTTGTTTTCATATATTTTTTGCCAGTTCAATGTTGAATAAAATTAATCCATTGTGGGTATTATTTTAATTTATTATCACTTCAATCCAAACAATGCAAGCCCTTACTAAACTAAGCAAATCTATATCAAATGTCTAGAACGTTGTCACTGGCTTTGAACCAAAAGCTTCCTGAGACATCTAAAAGGTTGCAAAGCTTTTACGAAAATGTTCAAATACCTACACTATGAATAAATGTGGAAAAATCATCATAGTTTCAGTGTTTTTTTTTTTTGGGGGGGGGGGGGGTTTGTTTTGGTAGAAACACAAGCTGGCAACCTTCTTGAGTTCCCCATATCTCTAAAGGACATTCTGTACTGAGAATCAATTTGGCAAGATTTATTACAGTCTGTTTGTTTCGGTTTTTTTTGTTTGTGCTGTGATATGTGCTCCTGTTTAACTTTTGAATTTGATTCTAATGCTTGGATATAGATTCCCCCCTCCCAACCCCTCCCCCACAGACAGGCTACTGAATGTTTGTCCGCTTGACTTTCAGCAGCGCTTATTAAGACCCAGGTCCAGCCCTGGAGATGGTTACCAAGCGCCCCGGTAATCCTTGTTCCGAAGGCTTCCTAAATTGATTTAGCTAAAACAATGCCGGGGCTCTGCGGAATATTAATCCTCACAGTTGCAATATCAGCGCTGTTTCCTGTAACATCGCCCTTCAGTGAAAAGCGCTCACAAGGTTACTCCTTCATCTTCGGTTTAAAGACGAGGAAACGAGGGAAGCCACAGAAAACCTCCGGCACAAACGAGAAAAAAACATTCAACATCTCATCTCTTTTATTCGCAGTCAAAATGGAATTTATGATTTCTGCTTGACATGCATCCTACAATGTAATAACACATGCATTACTATGAATCTATTCAATATCCATTATTATTAATGAAGGTTACATGATATATTTAACATGATTAAATAGAAAATCAAGGCTGTGGTTAGGTTTAGTTATTTTCAGTCATTTCTAATTCATGAACAAATGTATTTTATTAGCCATTAAGAATCTCTTACACTTCTTTGGGGGGGGGGGAAGGGGGAGGTTCTGTTATTTTGTTTGTTTGTTTGTTTGTTTGTTTTTACCTGTCATTGTCTCAGTTTTTGTTATGTAATAATCTTGAACCTCTTGAACTAACCTCTTATAAGGCAAGAGATTATCAAATATTATACATGTATTATTTTACAACAATGAATATCATTTTGCTCTTAATCTAATGGCTGTACAGAAAATATGATATGCTATGATAATATATTTAGACAATGTATTGTGTTAATGATTCGTAGGGAATATTTGTATATACTTTACATCAAAGAAATAATTATAAGAACATTCCTTTTTACTTACAGTGAGCACCATAATTCATTGGACAGTGACACATTTTTTGTTATTTTGGTTCTGTACTCTAGCACCTTGAGTTTGAAAGGATACAATGACAATGAGGTTGAATTCAATACTGTCAGCTTTAATTTGAGGGTATCATCTATATCGGATGAACCGTTTAGAAATGATAGAACCTTTTGTACATAGTCCCCCCACCCCCCATTTTTGGGCATCAAAAAATATTTAACAGTTTAACATAATGCATAATAAAGTAATAATTTTTCATATTTGGTCGCATATCCTGGCAGCAGAGTGTTAGTTTGAGGCTCGTTTGATACCTCAGACCCTTGATGACTTACAGCCATTTCACCAACCATGTATTCCACACTGTTTAAGCATAATTTACAGCTAAATCTAGTCCCACCCCCCAATTCCCATAGTGATCCATTCAAATGCAGAAAAAGTACCAGAAAATAAGATATCAAGAGTCTTTTGATATTGTTGGGTCACAGACATCAGGAAGTCATGGCATGCAAAAGATATGCGACCAAACAAATATTAAAAATTACTTTATTCTACATTGTTTTAAACTGTCCAATATTTTTTGATGGAAAATTGGGGGTACTATGTACTAAAGGTTCTATAATTTCTAAACAGTTCATCCGATATGGATGAAAATACCCTCAAGCTAAAGCTGACAGTCTGCACTTCAACCTCATTTTCATTATATCCTTTCAAACTCAAGGAGTACAGAACCAAAATAACAAAAAATGTGTCACTGTCCAATGAATTATGGTGCTCACCGTATATAGTTATAGTCATAGTTAATGCTTAAAAAATGGCTTCATGTTCAATGAAAGTGTTACAAAAAGGATATAGCACAGTAAAGCTGGACCACAGGGTCAATGCTCCTGGGAAACACTTACAAATGGGTTCCAAATTTAAGTGTTATAATTCAAGTTCATTTCCCTCAGATATGACACTTGGATAACAACTGAACAAAATGTTGGTTTTCTGTTTTTGTTTGAAGTGAGGAAAAAGAGAAATGTTCCATCAGAGTCGATTTTTATTTATGATGCTGACTAGTTAAATAGCTTTAGTAGGGAACTATGGCGGGAAGTTCATAGTTTATCTGACCCTGAGTGCTGTGTATTTTCTATTTTGTGTATTTTCATCCCCCACGCATGCTAACAACATTTTCTAGCGCCTTCCAGCCAACATAACAACTTCAATATTACAGAATTCATTTCCTACTTCCTACTAATAATAATAATAGCTGGCATTTATATAGGGGAAATATATATTTATATATATGGCATTTAGATGAGGGGAAACTCGCCTCAACCACCACCAATGTGTAGCACCCACCTGGGTGACGCAGCGGCAGCCATTTTGTGTCTGTTTTCTCTGGGAGAAGATTAAGCCTTCGATGGTGAAGCTGCTGTTAAGTTAAGTTTGTATCATAAAGTATTGTTGTATTTAGCGTCCAGAGTTAGTGGGAGATGGTTTTATCAGGAGACTAAGCTTAGTCAGGGGATGAAAATTGAGTGTTGAAAGGTTTGTTTTTACTAATGACTGATATTTAATATTTTACTCAGGTCCAGAGCACTTCGTGGATGCCTCACCAACAGTATGTTATGCAACCAACAGTGAGTTATGATTATTATATATATTATTTTTTGTTTGATTTATTGACCAGGAGAGTTGATAAGGTCCAAAGCTGGGGAAATGAATGTAAGAGCCCCACAGAAATCTTATCTGACCTGTGTCATGGTAATGCTTTCTGTCACATGCTGTTTATACTGTGGCTCCATGTTATCCTGTCTGTGCTCTTTTATGTTCTGTTATTTAACCTGTAGAGAATATCTGTATGAAGCCCAGCTCCACACTGCCCACTGACAGAGGCTTGTCTGTAGCACTTGTGCTGTACAGTACCACAGCCACTCCAGAGAGAGAGAGAGAGAGAGACAGACTGTGACCCTCTCCCCACAGTGACCATTACCACATAGTTTACACAGCTCAGTTCCCTTCACTCAGTGTGTAATTTATCCCTAGCAGGGACTCCATCACCATACTGCCTCGCCCATTATAGCCTGAGCCCCAAGCACTGTGTGCGTGTGTGAGCGCACGTTCGTATGTGTGTGTGTGTGTGTGTTTGCGAGCGTACGTTCGTATGTGTGTTTGTTTGCGTGTGTGTCTAGCAGGGAAAGGCTTTGCATTGCAGGTAGGTTGTGTGAAGGCGTGTTTGGGGTGGGAAATTGAATCGGCCTGGAAGCTACGCCCGAGTTACGCACCATGTCCGGTGACCCTGTCGAACAGGGCACGTGCATCTGTCCCTGGGATCGCCGTCGTGTGCTGGGTGGCGTTGTGTCGGCTGGATCGTAGTCAAGTGTTCCGGACCCTTCTGTTCCCTCTGACAGAGGCCATGTGGCCAGTCATCCCTATGGCCTCTTCTCATTGTGCTTTTTCACATGATTAGCAGACCGGCCTTGCCCTCAAACCAGCTGTCATGCCAGCATGCGGACCGCGGTTTTTACACACAGACACGCCGTGCGCATGCTAGAATTCTCCAGCGTCCTGATTCCACACATTAAAGTCAATGGGCCATGTTGGAATATGCATCAGGGCATATGCGTAGTGTTAAAAGTGGACAGTGATAGAACACTTGGACTGGAGCCATGGGGTTGAGGAATTGTAAGGAACATTGATTGGTGACTAAAAGTTTCAGGTTTACCTCACATATGAAACGCTGAAGCACTATTGCTGCATCCCTGTGAGAATGTAACTCAGCAAGGAGGAGGTCAAATTAATAGAGAATATGTATGTATAGTAAAAAAAAGTCAAATGTCAGGCATGTGAATCACCTTGGTTACAGGTGTCTTCTAAGTAAATAACTGATATCTTTGAATGTGCGCAAAGCATAGAACCACTGGACCATGTGATAAAATATTCTATACTAGCAACTCCAATTGAAATCATGTCAAAACCTTGCAGCATTTCTGTAAGATGAAAAGAGAAGTCAAAACTGATTTTTTTTTCATTACATGACTAAATTCCCTTGCTTGATAAAAAAATGTTGATCTCTCAGTCCCTGTCACCATATCCACATGATAATCACATGTTCCTGAGAGAAAAGATCGTTCCAATTAAATGCACAGGAAAAACCGTGAGAAATGATGGCATGTTCTGCATACTCCAGAAGTGTACTTATTTATTTGGATGTTAAAGTACAGTCTCTGGGTTGTTTCTTTCTGAAACATTGCTCATTTGTTTTCGTGTTTCCATAAATAGCCACTAACTTGTGGTGTGTACATAGTTGGTGGCTATTTCTTCTCCTTTCTAGTTCACTCTCTCTGCAGCCGGTACCTCAAAGGGAAATGCTTCTCTCGTTTAATAAAGAAATGAAAAGGCGTACAGCGGGAGGGCCTAGCTTTTGTCCTTCAGATATGGCTCTGCCTCCTCTATCACTCCGACGTTCTCACTTTGAGGTTCTTTCAAGCTGGGGTACAAGTGCGCCAACGCTGTCTTTGTCTTTGACTCAGTACTCAGGTGTCTGTGTCACAGCCAACTGCACATCAATCAGTACAGGTGCTGAAGAGCATGAGGGAAAGAACGAGGGAGGGAGGGGGATAGAGGGAGAGAGGGAGAGAGAGGGAGAGAAGGAGAGAAAGAGAGAAAGAGAGAAGTTTCACTAAAGGCCTGCCCTTCTCACATCATTTCACTTTTAATCGCAGAACATTGCCAAGCAACTCCAGGAAAAGAAAGTATTTTGGCAGTCGATTCCTAGCCAAAAGTATGTTTTTGTGCAAGCCTTTGTTTTTGTTTATTTAATGTAACACAGACAACTTTCTTTAGCGAAATAGACGTACTTTTAGTAAAGCTTGGGCCGGAAAATAGGTTTAATTTTTTAAGTGTCCGCCCTCACCAAAGCACGAGCCCATGTCCTCTCCCTGTGGTCTGATAGCAGCCATTTTGAGCTCCTTGTTCAGAATGTGATTGAGAAATAAAAACACTGTTTATGGAAAACGTTTAAGATAGAGGGTGTTGTCATAATTCACCTATCCAGACCGTAAATAGTTTTATTTCATGCTCCAAAGGACATAGCAGGGGTCATGACAGTTACTCTAACTGGCAGCTCCAAATCAGAAGCTGCGGGGTTTGAACATTGATTGGCAGATTTGACATTGCCAGATTAGCAAGTGGGAAGCTGTTAATAGCAGTTATTTTACTATGCTCTATCCTAACTGACCATAATACAAGTATTTGTTCATAATTTTTTTGTTGCTACAACTGAGCACGTTCGAATCTCAGTTCTTTTACACGGGTAGGATTTATTGTCCTCAGATCGGGAGTGAATAAACTAGATTATAATCTGATCCAGACCGTAGTCTCTGGCTTGATCGATAGTAGAGGCGGAAAAGTATGTGGGCATGGCTTTTGAGAAGTTCAGAGAGAGGTTGCTCCATCACTCGTCTCGGCTGCCAGACCAGCCCCCTGTAAGGGCAAGAAACATCTCGGTGCTCCGGGCCCATCCATCATCCTCGCTTCCAGAGGGCTGACCCACGCAAATTCCTTGGCTGGTTCAGCGACGCTTGGAACACAGTGTGTTTTGGTGTCATGATACCATGACAACCACCGTCCGCGCTCTTCCCACACTCCCACGTGCTCGCATTCCTCTGCATTATCGTCTCTGCAAAGCCAGCACAGGGCATTGACATTAACCACAGCCCCCCCCCACCCCCCACCTCCCAAGAGAAGGAAGTACTGGAAGCACAGCTGACACTTGAGAGAGAATTTCATATCATTAGCTCAGCCAATCAGAGTTGGCTAATTAGCTTCTTTATTACTATCCCAGCAAAGCATTAATCTGTCTGCCAAGCAAAGCTCTAAAAGAGCCCCATCTGCTGGTTATTCCTATGGTAGCTCCGTTTTCACTTTGTAAATCTCAGTTTTGCACGGCGCGCCGCTCGGTCGAACTCAGAGATGCTCAAAGTCTTGACATCTCCTGCGCATGCTGGCTCGTCTTCATTGCCACTTGCAGGGGGCGCGCGTGTGTTAGGTTTGAGCGGCGCGTTCGTATCACATGAGAATAAGTATCACTTACCACAGAATTTCCACCTGTACATTTCCCAGCGTCACAACAATCTCTGCACCTCAGATTTTTCTGCTTTCTGTCTTTCTCCTATCAGCAGCGATGCTGTCGGGGCACCTTCCTAATACCGAAGCCTAGGTTATTGGGTAGCCGTTCGTCCTCTCTGTCTCTGTCAATGGCAACATTAATAAGCTGTCGTTTTCATCCTGAATTTATTCTTCATTTCCCCACTGCGCACAAATGCATACACACACATGCAAGCACACACTCACATGCAAGCACACACACACACACACACACACACACAAACACACGCTTTTGTTGTCTCTCAGTAGTTTTCCTATTTGGAATGCTTTCGGAGATTAAACCGTGAGATCTGTAAGAAAGGGGTGTGTGTGTGTGTGTGTGTGTGCATGTGTGTGTGTGTGCAGAAAGGAAGCTTTCTGTTCTGATGCACAGAGGAGACAGAGCGATTCTGACCGCAGATGTCTGTGCTGTTTGTTCTTCAAATAACCCCCCAGAGAACGTGCAGCGGGGCCTATCGTACAGAAAGAAAGAAAAAAAGGAACACAACCGAGCAGAGGAATGCTGCCTTTGAAATGTTCTAGAAGTTTCCGGGTGAAATGTGGTTTATGTTAATATTTCAGGAACGATTCAGAGTTCATATTCCCTCTAGTTAAATTTATGGTTCAGGGACCTCATAATGATACTCACATGCTGGAAATTATTAGCCTTTTTGCTGTCACTGTGTAATCTAACAGTAGGTCTCCATGTAATGAACATTCATCTTTAGACACATTTTGTGACCATACATATAGTTTTATGTGTTTATGAGTATAGCTGTCATGTCATGGCAGGATTTAAATATAAAAAAACAAAAACCATTTTGTTCCTGGCTATACATGCACAGAGATGTAAGTGATACACTTTAATGCATGTGAAATATGTTACAAATTGGATTATGGAACCAAAATCATGTCACATTATCACTGAGAGGTTGAGATGTTTTCTTAGCATTACATTTAATTTTTTTTTTTTAACCAAACACACAAACTTCCCTATATTCCAGCTCTATATCCCCTGTCTTACGTTTCCCTCTCTCTCGGTCTTAAATCCTCATACACATTGTCAGTCCAGCTCAATCTGAATGAATGACATCCTGGGTCTGGGCCAGTATAATCACACATTCTCTAGCAGAACAGGCCTAATTTCCTACACGTTTGGCATTTTGTGCATATGAAACATGTGTAGAATATGTATTACTGTGCGGGAAGCTGAAGATTCTGTGAGCTCTGCAATATTTCTGTATTAAATATGCGTAATGGATTTTTGGACTTCACAAACAAAAAGCTGCAAAAAAATAAAACGTACCACCTGACGGATGTTGACCCATAGCAGTCCTCCATAGGCCTGCATGCACACACTCATGCATGTACAGGGCTAGTTTTTTTCGTTACATGTTTACGGTGTGGGCTCTTTTCCACTGCATATTTTAGGATGTAGCATGTTCACTCTCCTCTGGTCCACAGGGTGCTGTGATCACGCCAGCCATGGACCACACCATGTCCATTCAGCCAACAGGCATGATGGGGCCTCTTTCCCAACAGATGAACCACCTGTCCCTGGGTTCAACAGGAAGTGTGAGTATCGCACCCCAGCACACTGCAGTTAAACGGGCTCACTCAGGAATACAGGAAGCATACAAAATTTCTGACAACAACATGTAGACAATCAATCTGCCTCTGAGTAGAACAGAATCTATGAAATTGGAATGTATAGTACATTGTGCTACCTCTGGGTACCTCAGGTAACATAGCATGTAATCCAAGGGTACGAAAGGAAGTGTCACTTTGTCCTGGAGTAGCACAGGAAATGTGTCACTCTGTCTCTGGGTACAACAGAAAATAAACCATTCTCTGTCGGGCTAAAATAGGAAGTGATAAACACTGTCCCTGCGTGCAAGATTATTATAGTTCATCTTAAAGGTCTTATCAAGACCTTTGAAATACAGTTCCTGTGCTGCAGATACAGAGCCCGGAGTTGAAGATGCCGTGCTGAGGACGGTGTGTTTACAAGGGTTTAAACTGTAGTGCATGTTTTGATGAGAGCTGCCAGGGAATGATGTGCTATTCTCTTAAACTCCAAAGCAAGTATTCCGCTAATCAGCGGCAGCTGTGGTAAGAAGCTGGATTATGCTCGTTAAGACGGGCTGGCAGGTTGAGGCGTAGTTTAGTTGTTGGAGTATGCTGGAGTATGCTGTTGGGGGCTAGCATAGTTCCTACGGAGCGGGTTGTATCGATGTGTCTTCATTCGGGATAGGTGTGTCACATAGTGTAACTCGTTTGTCAGCGGTAATAGCTTCTGTCATGCTGGCATTTCTTAAAATGTTCTCCGACCATGTTAAATGGATTAATGCTTGACACTAAAGCCACATGCCAAGGCCCTTCAGAAGACTTTGTGTTGGAAACGGCCATAAAGCACCTGCACCGATATCTTGCCAAACGATTTGCCGGTCACCATGGCAGCTCGACCACCCTGGCTTCAGAGGGCCACCAGAAGCGAGCCAACCCCCCCCTCCAGAATATCCCTAGATGTTCGTTCACAGCGCGGGTTCGCCAGCGGTGCCAGCTGTGACTCCACTCAGATAAAAGAACAAAATGTTCTTCCCAATCTCGGCAGCAGCAACCGGGGAGATCCAAGAACGTCTCG